>CM052445.1:941385-966119 GCA_028533085.1 Varecia variegata
TGCACTGGGACCTGTCCTGGCCCCCACCCCCCCCCCATACACAGCCTGGGGACTGCTCTTTTTTCATTACCCTCTGAGCTCCTGTTTGTCCTCCTCTGGGTGGGGTCAGGGTTGGTGTCTGCTCCTGGTGGGAGCCCACTCTGGGCCCTGAGCCTCTTCTCATCAGAGTGTGGTCTGTGCGGCCTCTTCTTTGTGGTCTTCGTGCTGACTGGGCCGTTGGGGAGATCTGGATGGAAAGCTGCAGGTGCCACACAGGGGGTGACATGTGTCTTTCCCCAGATACCACGAGGGACCCGCGGCCTGGCGAGGAGAACGGCAAACGTGAGCTGGGCGGGGGGGCTGGGGCCTTGCGCACAGCCCGTGGGGTAGCATGGAGGCCGTGGGCGCCCTGGCTCCTGAGCAGTGGGGCCGCCCCGCCCCTGTGGATCGGCAGCGCTGCAGGGCTCAGCCTCCTCTTCTGTTAGACGTCCCTGCCTCCCCTGTGGAACCCGGTGGTCTTGGTTCCCCACCCCCTGAGAACAGTGTGGGATGTGTCTGTCCCCTCCCGGCCCAGCTCCTGGGCAGCACTTGTGAGGTCCTCATATCTCTGCTGCCCAGTCTGGTTCCAGCCGGAGCAGCCCTGGTGGGGGCGGGACGGGGGAAGAGAGCTGGGCTCCCTGGGCGCCCTCTGGACAGTCCTTGCTTCTCTCCAGATTACTACTTTGTGACCAGGGAGGTGATGCAGCGCGACATCGCCGCTGGCGACTTCATTGAGCACGCCGAGTTCTCCGGGAACCTGTATGGCACGAGGTGGGCTGCACTCAGGGCTGGCCTTGGGGTGGTTGTGAGCAGTGGCCAGTCCTCGCCTGGGCCTGGGCTGGCAGGTCTGTGGCCCCCCCATGACGCAGGCACAGGGCTTCGGGGCCTCTCCCTCGGGGCTGCTGAGCCTGGCTGGGGAGCGGTGGCCCATTCGTGCCGCTGTGCGCTGGTCCGGTGGAGCGAAGGGTGCAGGGTGACCCCAGCAGGATGGGCTCAGGTGCTCCAGGGGGTGCGGCAGGTGCCGGGGCCCGGGAAGCCCCTGCCGCGGCCCAGGGTGGGCCCTGGGGGCAGGCAGGCCCTGGAGGCCCGCAGGCAGCATCGGGGTCTCATGCAGGCTCTTGGTGGCCGCGGGGGTACCCGCGTGCTGCGAGGACACCTTCCACTGACCCGTGCCCGTTCCCAGCAAGGCGGCTGTGCAGGCGGTGCAGGCCATGAACCGCATCTGCGTGCTGGACGTGGACCTGCAGGGCGTGCGCAACATCAAGAAGACCGACCTGCAGCCCCTCTACATCTCCGTGCAGCCGCCCTCGCTGGGCGTGCTGGTGCGTGCGCGGCCGGGCTCGGGTGGGGGCGCCGGGCCTGTCCTGGGGCTGCTGACTGGGCCTCGGCTTCCTCACAGGAGCAGCGGCTGCGGCAGCGCAACACGGAGACGGAGGAGAGCCTGGCGAGGCGGCTGGCCGCCGCCCGGGCCGACCTGGAGAGCAGTGAGCACCTGGGAGTGTCCCAGGAGGGTCCCCAGGCCCCCTCTCACCCAGGGTCCCTCCCCTCCCGCCTGGGGGCGTCAAGGTTTCCTCTCCTGGCTGTTCCCTTCCTGTGGCCCAGGAGAAGAGGATGCTTAAACGTCCACCTTACAGGCCAGCTGTGCCTGGTGGGGGTGGGCGTCAGGACCCAGAGCCTCTGCGGGCCCCAGGGCACATCCCTTCCCAGCCCTGCCTTGCCTGCGGCTCGGACAGCAGTGGCGAGGGGGCCGCAGCCAGGTGGTCAGGGTGGTGAGCTCGGGTGGCCATGTGGGGCGGGGGTGAAGCCTAGGCAGGCTCTCTCTGTCCCTGACCTGGACCCCCCACCCTGCCCCAGGCAAGGAGCCTGGCCTGTTTGACCTGATCATCATCAATGATGACCTGGACACGGCCTACGCGGAGCTGAAGGAGGCGCTCTCCGAGGTGGGCCGTGCCCCTACCCTGCCTGGGCACCATCCTCCTGCCCACTTGGGTGAGGCCGGCGCTGTGGAGGGAGGACCGGAGGCCCTGCCTGTCCTGAGTTCTGGCTTCTCCAACCCCCTTTCTTCCTCCCTGGCAGGAAATTAAGAAAGCCCAGGGGACCGGCCATGCCTGAGGAGGCTGCTCTCACTCCTGGGCGCCTTCTGTGCCTGCCCCCCCCAGGCCCACGTGGGACCAGGACGGGTGCACAGAGCTGCCCCCTTGGCGGGCCCCTGGATGGCTCTGGGCACTCGGCCAGCGCCTGGGCTGGAGGGGTGCTACCCACCTGGCCTCCTATGGTCAGAGGGTCCGGGTGCCCCTGCTCCACCCTGTTCCCCTCCCTGTGCTGTTCCCTCTCTGTCTGTCCCGCTGGAGCCGGGGCTGATGTCTAATAAAGTAACTGTTGGGTTAGGGCATCCACGAGTGAGTGGAGTGTGGCCCTGAGGTTGGCAGGGCTAGGGCCGTAGCCCCCTGCGTTAGACCCCCAGGCCCTGGCAGCCCATCCAACCAGCAGCCCCAAAAGGGCAGCCAGATGGGCTCCGCCTGGGTGTCCGCGGCTCCTGGATGTCTGGGGAGCGTCGGCACCACAGTGGACAGGGTGCAGGGGAGCCCGGGGGGCGCGGCTGGGCCCTTCCCGACACACCTGGTGGGCTGCCCAGAGCCAGGGGCTGGTGAGGGGCAGAGGCAGGGGCTGGGAAGGCTGACCCTGAGCTGGGCTGGGAGGAAGGGGCCAGGCATGTGAGGGGCTGCGTGGGGGGAGCCGAGGCTGCAGGGGCGGGCCCTGCACAAGGTCCCAGTAGAGGTCAGCCCAGCCCTGGCCATGGCCTCTGGGGGCAGGTTGGGGAAGGGGCTGCATCCTGGGCGTGGGGGCAGCTGCTCAGCCTTCTCCCTCTCTCCTTCCCTCCTGGAGAGCCCCGACCCCCCAGGCTTAGCCTCAGCCCTGCTCAGAGCCCAAGTGGGGGGTGTGGGGGAGGGTGGCAGGCAGGGAGCCCAGGCGGAAGTAGCAAGTAGCGGGGAGAGCACACAGTCCTGGGCTCCGTCCATGTCCATCCCAAAGCCCAGACACTCCTGGGGAACCGCAGAGGGGAGGGGAGGGTGCAGGAGCTTCTGCCCGACTGCTGCTGGGCTGCCTGGGAGGGCCATCCTAGCGCCCTGCCCCCAGGGACAATCAGGGATTCAGGCCCTGAGGCCAGGGGGGAACAATGGGGCCCTTGAGCGCCCCTCCCCTGCCCCTCATTGTGCTTGGTGGCGAGAGGTGGCCCTGGCCCTGCTGCGCACCCTCCGGGAGTTCCAACATCTGCGCAGGTGGAAGGGCTCAGAGGCAGACGCACATTTCCTGGCCTGGAGAAGGTAGGGGCCTGTGGGGCAGGGGCGTCCACTCTCTGCCTCAGGAGGCAGCCTCACCCCTGCACCCCACTGGCTGTCAGGCCCCGCAGGGAGGCAGGGGGTCCAAGGAGGACCAGCAGTGGGTTGGCGAGCCGCCCGGGGGCCTGCTTCTCCCCACTGTCTGTCCACCTCGGGCCAGCTGCCCTCATGGGCTGGGGCTGACCGGCTGGATCTCAGGACAAGACCTGTGGGTAGCAGGGAGCCAAACGCGGAATCTGGGGGTCCCGGGAGCTGCTCGGGGCCAAGGGGTGGGTGGGAAGGGTGCACCCAGTACCTCCCCTGGCAACTGGGGCCCCTCAGGCCAAGGGAGGGCCAGCCCATTTGCACCAGCCAGCTGCAGTGTGTCCAGAGGCCGGGTGGGGCCCACCCCTCCACACTCAACCCTGCACACAGATGCGGATCTGGACCCTGCTCAGCCTCAGGTGGCCCCAAAGTACCTCTGCGCTCCCAGCCCTCAGAATGCCGCAGACAGGGCCCTCTTTAAATGAGCACTCAGTGCCTACTAGGTGCTGGGGCCCCAGCAGTGAGCCCCACAGACCCTGTGGTTCGAGGAGCCAATCCAGTGCCCTGAAGGCGTCACGAGAGACTGGGTGGCAGTGTTACCTGGGGTGGCTGATGTTTAGGGGTACAACAAGGAGGCCATGTGGCCGAGGGGTGAGAGGGCCCTGCTGCCCCACCGGGAATACAGGAGCAGCCCAGGGCTGCTGCACAGGGGAGGCCATGCCAGCCCAGGCCCCACGGTGTGCTCCAGTTCCGAGTCTGGTTGAAAGTGGACACAGGCTGTGGTCTGGTGCGGTGGGGTGGCCCCACCTAGCCCCTCACCCAAGGGAGGAACAGTCCCTAACTTCCAGGGCTGGCACTTGTGTGCCTGCTTGGAGCCTCCTTGGGCATGGGGCTGAAGGAAGGCAGCAGGGCCTGCAGGCTCACAGCCTGAAGGGACGCAGCTTGCCCACCCCTGGGAGGAGAGAACTCAGGGTGGGGGAACCTGGGTCTAGGGGCCACCAGCCTGGATGTTGCCAGTCATAGACGCCGGGGACCTGCACCCCTGGGGTGTGCCGGGGACCCCTCAGGTTCATACCCTAACTTGGTGCCCTGATGTTTCTGAGCACTGGGCTGGCTGCGCTGGGGCTGTTTGTGAGGGCAGCCATGATGGGGGAGGACCCCTCGCCCTCCTGGGCCTGGAGGACTTCCCTAAGGGAGGCACATGGCAGGGTTGAGGATGAATGGCTGAGTGTCTACGGCTATGTGTGCGAATGTGTGAGCCTGCCCATGTGGTGAGAGCAGGTGTGTGCATGTCCACCTGGGAGTACACAGGGAGTATGCACGGTATGCGTGTGTGCAGTTGGGAGTATGCCCAGCGTGTGTGTATGCACATGGGAGTATGCACAATGTGTGTGCATGTGTGCACCTAGGAGTATTTATGGTGAGTGTGCATGTGTGCACCTGGGAGTATTTATGGTGAGTGTGCATGTGTGCACCTGGGAGTATTTATGGTGAGTGTGCATGTGCACCTGGGAGTATTTACGGTGTGTGTGCATGTGTGCACCCAGGGAGTATTTACGGTGAGTGTGCATGTGCACCTGGGAGTGTGCACAGTGAGTGTGCCTGAGTACATGTGCACACGTGTGAGAGGGAACCCAGCAGTGAACACTGCCAGCTGCAAGGTGGGCTCCAGCAGTCAGGAAGGCTGGGGGCACCCTGTCAGGACTGCATGCCCTTCGGAGCCTCGCGCTCCTTGGGACCCCACCCAGTGGGGAGCTTGGGCTGTGCCTGGGGCTGCCTGCAGGAGGGGAGCAGTGAGGGTAGGCAGGGGTGGGGGCCAGGAGGGTGGCCCCAGCCCACACCTCGCAGGGTCTGTGTTGTGCCCAGCCAGGACAGCTACGTCAGCCCTGGAGCTGCTCTGGCAGAGTGGGTTTCTAGGCCTGGGGTCCGGTCCCCATGGCCGGGGTGGTGGGCCTCCTTCTGGGCCAGGGCATCCGATGGTCTGAGGACCCGGGGTGTCCAGGGTTTGTGTCGGGGGCCCAGGAACCACCACTACAGAGCTGAGTTGGGGACCTCAGGCATGTGAGGGGCCAAAAGAGTGTGGGGCCAGGGGTGGGCGTGGGAGATCACGCTTCTAGGGGGCCTGTGACACCAAGGCCTGAGGGTGGGCAAGGGCTATTGCCATCCTCTGAGTGAGCAGTGTCCCCCATGCAGGGCCCTGGGGGCTGGGCCAGTGGGCTGCAGGCATCCTGTGGGAGGAGACCCTGCCCTGCAGGGGTGCAGGGAAGCAGGCAGGCAGGGTGGGGGAACAGCGGGGCCAGGGAGAGCCTTGGGCCAGCCTTGACCATGCAGGGGGTGCTCGTGAGTGGACAAGGGCAGCACAGTGCCTGCCATGCGCTCTGTCCCCTTGTGCTCAGGGAAGAGGAGGGTCCTGGGTAAGGGTCCCCGCCTGGAGTGCTGAGCACGAGAGTGCCCTGGCCCACAGCCACACCTAAGCAGCAGGAAGACACCCGGCCCCACCCAGGGAGGGCCCAGGAGGGCCGAAGTGGGAAGGAAATACCTGGGCAGGGACTCTGACCCCGAGAGCTGCAGGCGGGGGAAGGGCGATCTCTGGTATTCCACCCTCCCTTGTCCAGACAAGGGTGGGTCGGGCTTCAGTGAGGGCAGCCTCGGGTGGGCCCGGTCACCCCTGGTGCCAGGACTTGGTGGACTGGGTGTGGCTGGCAGGGCGCTGGGTTTGCAGACAGGCAGCCTCGGCCTGCACACCTTGAGCCCTCCTGGGGGGCCTCAGCCCCAGCCTGGGTGAGAAGAAGGGCCGAGCTTATGCCTGCGCTGCCTGCATGGGGCACCCAGCCTGGCTAGGGAAGACCCCTGCCTGACCACCCGACAACTAGGCAGGTGCCAAGGACACTGTTACGACCAGGACTAAGGGTGGAGAGAAAAAAGGCCCGGCTGTGAGACCCCCATCCCACCAAGAACCCAAAGCCCTTTCACTGGGACACCCTCACCCCCGACTCTGACGTCCTCACCCCGCACTCTGATGTCCTCACCCCACACTCTGACACCTCACACCCCACCACTGTGACACCTCCCTCCTTGTGCCTCCATCAGCACTGCCCTCCTGTACCGGGTCCCACAGACCTGCCCCATCGGCCCTTCCCACACCTTCTCCATCAGACCCTGCCTGGGCACTCAGAGGCCTGGGGCAGCAGGGGCCTGGCCCGACCTCCTTTGGTCACCCCCATGTTACTGACCTCGCCCAGGCCGCCTGGTTCCTCCCAGACCCGGACCCTGGGCCCTCCCAGCCCTGGCTGAGCTGCAGTTTCTCCCCAGCAAGTCCTGTCTTGGACACACTGCGGTGTGGCTGTGGGGTGAGATGCCTTTGCACAAAGGGGACTCCTGGGTGTGCACAGTCCGTGCACACAGGCCTGGCATGTGGCCAGCACCTGTCTCCTCCCCTCTCCTGCAGGTGCCTCTGCGGCCCTGGGCAGCTCCCCTCCGCCTGTCCCTGCCTCGTTGTGGGCAGTCTTTTCTTTATTTTAAATAAGGTTATATATACGTGTGTGTGTGTGTGTGTGTGTGTGTGTGTATTTTAAGGCTAGTCATAAATAAGGTATTTATTTTACAACACTTAGATTCACAGAAAAAGTTGTGAGGGTGGCTCCCAGCGGCCCCATGCTGTTTCCCCCCTGGGTGCCCTCTGGAATGCGGTAGCAGGTGCAGCCCGCAGGCAGGGGCGGGAAGCGTCTGCAGGAACTGGGAATTCCTGCCAGGGAGTGATCTCCTCTTCCCCACCTGGTTACTTGTTCAATCATTTGTACTGTGGGTTCTTACCTATAACGCAGCCCAGAGTCTAGAATACCGCTTTATTGTGTTGCTCAGACTGATGCAGCTTCGGCTCCCTGGGGACTCTTGCAGCTGTCCCATGCCCCTTTGACACAGCCCCATCAGTAAGTGTGTATACTCGAGAGCATATATGTGCGTGTGTGCATGCATGCTTCAGCACATCCTTCCTCTCTGACACTGCAGCTTGCTATGGGCAAGAGTTTGCAACACTCGACACACAAGTGTGCCCTGTCCCAGCACTAGCATCAGCCATTTCCCAGAGGATTCCTGGTTCTTTCTTTGGGAGTGGAGTTAGGAGCCAAGACCTGGGACGCAGGCAGGTGTGTTCTTGCTCCTCAGGTGTTTTCGCATTTCGGCCCATTCAGGTGGGCAGAGCATA
This sequence comes from Varecia variegata, assembly GCA_028533085.1. Taxonomy (NCBI): domain Eukaryota; kingdom Metazoa; phylum Chordata; class Mammalia; order Primates; family Lemuridae; genus Varecia; species Varecia variegata. Next base: position 948,973 of record CM052445.1, read on the forward strand.
TATGGCATATATGTGCACACCATGTGTATCCACATAGCTAGAAATATTCTCTGGGAAACCACCCACATCCCTGCGAAGTGCATCCTGAGGTGCCTGGCTGTGATCTGTTGTCACACAGATGGTGGTTTGGGCGGCCTGGAGAAGGGCTGGGGTGGGCATGTGCAGAGCAACGCAAGGGGGTGTCTGCAGCCATCATGCAATGGGGGACAGGGTACCTGGTGCTGGGAGCGGGTGCGGCCTTGGCATTTGCCCTAGTCGGGGGGCATCAGGGGAGGGCACGTCAGCCGGGAGGCCTGGCGGGTGGCATTCCAAGGTTCCCCTGGCCTGCTCCCGCGGAGGGAGGCTCACAGGGAGGGAGGGAGGAGTGAAGGAGAGGGTTCAGGGTTTGCTGACAGGCTAGGTGGGGTGCAGAAAGCCATCCAGGATAAGGTCCCCTGGGATGGGAAGGTCCTCTGGGATGGGAAGGCCACTCTGGCAGGGAGATTGGTGCTGGGGCTGGAGGTGCCAGGTGCCGGGTACTGATGTCAGGAGGCAGCTGGGCCCAGGAGAGTTGTGGGCGAGAGTTATGGATTTGGGATTCTCCCCAACCCCATGTGATGCTCTAAGACAGGCTCCTCTAGGCTGTTCCCAGGCCCGCTGCACTTAGAACCACGTGTCACGAGTGATAGCCACCCCCCGGGGCAAAGCACCAGCCCTTAGACCCCAGGGCACGTTCAGCCCAGGCCTAAGCCACAGTGGGTCTCAGAGCCGACCATGCACGTCTCCTCAGCTCCACGTTCAGTGGTGCCAGTCAGTAATCACATTTGTGCAGCACCCCTCAGAGCCACACGCATACTCACATGTGCACACACACTCACACGTGCAATCATGCACATGCACAGCACATGCATTTGCATGCATGTGTGCCTGCATTTATACTGAGTACATGTGTACATGCATTTGCACGTGTGGATGTACATCTGTCAGTGCACATCTACGTCTGTAAGAGCATGTGTTACGCATGTGTGCACATGTATCCATCTGTGTTTGCACATGTGTCTGTATGGGCATGCACACCTGTGCATATGTGGGTGTGCTGTGTGTGTTTGCACATATCTTTGTGCCTATGTACAGGTGTACTTGCCTATGCATCCGTGTCCGTGCCTGTATGAGTCTGCATGTGTGTGTGCACATGTGAGTGTGTGCGTTGCTCTGAGGGGCGCTGCACAGATGTGAGGAAGCAGGGCCACTTCCCCAGGAACCCCGGCTGCCCCCTCTTCCTGCCCCGGGCGGGGAGGCCCAGCCACATAAAGAGGCCGGGAGCTCCCTCCGCTGGCTGCTGCTGCTGGTCCCACACCTGCCGCCGCTGCCTCCTTGCAGGTCCAGGAGGGAGGGGGCCAGAGACTAGGTTGCTCAGGGGTCTCCTGCCCCAAGCTGCCCAGGAGCAGGTACTGGCCATGGGGCGGCCTTGAGGAGGGGGCTGGGCAGGGGGGGCTGCAGGTCACTCTCCCCTCTGCAGGGCAGCCCTGCAGCAGCATCTGTTCCCCAGCACACACACACCCAGGGCTCAGCTGGTCTGTGGCACGGCTGGTGCCCAAGCATGGCCATGTGCTACCGCGTCTGTGGCCTCGCTAGACACTGTACCTCCTGGACAGGTCCCCAGCCTCTTCTTGTCTCCCCAGCTTGGCGCAGTCTGGGCTGGCACCTTGGAGGACCAGGAGCTAGCAGCCCCAGTGCAGCGGGACCAGCTGGAGGGTCGGGGGAGGGTGGGAGTCCTTTGTGAAGCAGAAGGACCACCAGACCGCTGTGCAGGGTGTGGAGGGAGATAGGACAGGGCAGCTGGGGACCACCAGACTGCTGTGCAGGGTGTGGAGGGAGATAGGACAGGGCAGCTGGGGGCTGGGGAGCTGTGGGGCTGGAGAGGCCGGGCAGGCTGGGGAGAGGCCCCCGGATGCTGGTAACGTGACCCTGTGGGACCCTCCCCAGCAACCTGGCTGTGCCCAGAGGGTGGGATGGGGGGGGGCATGTGTGCAGCAGAAGCTGAGACTGCACAGCCCCCCACCCTCTGAGTGGGGCTGGCCTCGGTTTCCCCATCTCCCTCAGAAGGCAGCTCACCCAGCTGACTCCCAGGCTCTGTGGCTCTGGGGGGAATGCAGTCCCAGAGCTGGCACTAAGCTTTCCTGTGGTGGGGAGGGTCTGGGGGAGAGCCAGAGGGGCTGGGCTAGTCATTCAGTGGGAGAGCATCCCTCCTGATGCACCCCATGGGCAGGGGCAGGACCCGGATGGCTGCTTCCGCTTCCATCTAAGGTGGTGAGCTCCCCGTCGGCATGGGTGTGTAAGCCCCGGCTCTGAGCTCCGAGCAGCGGGGGCTCCTGGCCGCCCCGCCCTCCCTTACCCGGCGAAGGCCCCTTGCTTACCTGGCCGCGTGCCCGCAGGTCCCGCCCGCCTGCCCCTATGACCAACATGAGCTGGAGCTTCCTGACGCGGCTGCTGGAGGAGATCCACAACCACTCCACCTTCGTGGGCAAGGTGTGGCTCACGGTGCTGGTGGTATTCCGCATCGTGCTGACCGCTGTGGGCGGCGAGTCTATCTACTCCGACGAGCAGGCCAAGTTCACCTGCAACACGCGGCAGCCGGGCTGCGACAACGTCTGCTACGACGCCTTCGCGCCCCTGTCGCACGTGCGTTTCTGGGTCTTCCAGATCGTGGTCATCTCCACGCCCTCGGTCATGTACCTGGGCTACGCCGTCCACCGCCTGGCCCGCGCCTCCGAGCAGGAGCGGCGCCGTGCTCTCCGCCGCCGCTCCGGGCCCCGCCGCGCGCCCCGGGCACACCTGCCCCCGCCACACGCCGGCTGGCCCGAGCCCGGAGACCTGGGCGAAGAGGAGCCCATGCTGGGCCTGGGCGAGGAGGAGGAAGAGGAGGAGGTGGGCGCGGCCGAGGGTGCGGGCGAGGAGGCAGAGGAGGCGGGCGCTAAGGGGGCTGGCGGGGACAGCAAGGCTGCGGGGGTCCCAGGCCCAGCCGGGCAGCACGACGGGCGGAGGCGCATCCAGCGGGAGGGGCTGATGCGCGTGTACGTGGCCCAGCTGGTGGCCAGGGCGGCCTTCGAGGTGGCCTTCCTGGTGGGCCAGTACCTGCTGTATGGCTTTGAGGTGCGGCCCTTCTTCGCGTGCAGCCGCCAGCCCTGCCCGCACGTGGTGGACTGCTTCGTGTCCCGGCCCACCGAGAAGACCGTCTTCCTGCTGGTCATGTACGTGGTCAGTTGTCTGTGCCTCCTGCTCAACCTCTGCGAGATGGCGCACCTGGGCCTGGGCAGCGCGCAGGACGCGGTGCGCGGCCGCCGCAGCCCTGGGACCCCCGCGCCCGTCCCCGCGCCGCGGCCCCCGCCCTGCGCCTTCCCTGCGGCGGCCCCAGGCCTGGCCTGCCCGCCCGACTACAGCCTAGTGGTGCGGGCGGCCGAGCGCGCGCGTGCGCAAGACCAGAACCTGGCTAACCTGGCCCTGCAGGCGCTACGCGAAGGGGCGCCGGCTGGGGACCGCGACCGGGACAGCCCACCCTGCGCCTCCGGGCTCCCCGCGACCTCTAGGGCCCCCCCTAGGGCAGGCGCCCCCGCGTCTGGGTCGGGCAGTGCCACGTCTGGGGGCACCGTCGGGGAGCAGGGCCGGCAGGGGGCACAGGAGCGGCAGGGCGCCAAGCCCAGGGCCAGCTCCGAGAAGGGCAGCGCCAGCAGCAGGGACGGGAAGACCACCGTGTGGATCTGAGGACGGGGCCCAGGGGCGCCGGGCTGAGGGGGGCTCCCGGGGAGACCCGCGGGCCCTCCTCCTCCACCGCCATGGCCTCGGGCAGACCCCGCCCCAAGGGCAGCGGCGCTGCCCACCCCCTCTCAGGAGGGGCCGGAGGGAAGAGGTGGCGCTGGTTAGGGAAGGATGGGGAGGGGGCCTGGCAGCCACGAGGGTCCTCAGTTCTCGTCCTCAGCTCTGGTCAGTGACCCCAGAGGGTGTCAGAGGGGGTTGTGCCTCTCACACTCCCTGCGGCAGCAAATAGGGCTCCTTCCCCGTGGTCTGGTTCCTGCAGGACCCACGGCAATCGCAGGTCTTCCTTGCACAGAAGGGAAACAAACCAAGGGAGGCCAGGACCTGCAGAGGCTTCTGTGCCCAGCCCTGGTCGGCACCGGCTCCCTGCCTGAGACAGAGGCTTTGGGGGGTTCCTGGGGTGCACTGGGCCACCCCTCTCTCTGAGCTTCTTTGACACCAGGCACAGCACCTTTCTCTAGGACAAACTTGAAGTTCTGCCAATATGTCAACCATGCCTTACAGCTTGGACCTGTGAGGTGGCAGTCAGGGGCTGTGGACCCTGCTGGGGACAGGGGGCTCCAGGGTTCCTGCAAACGGTCTGGCCTTTCCACCTTCCTCCCTAATTCAGACCCAGCATTCAGAGAAAGAGAGCAAAATAAAACTAACTTTTGTTTACAACCTGTGTGTGACTATGCATGCATGCATGTGTGGCTGTGCACACGTGATCACATGCATGTACACGTGCACGTCTGCATAACACATAACGTGTGTGCAAGCATGTGTGTGTGCAAACATGCCTGTGTGCACAAGTCCACCACCGGCCACAGGGGAGACATGGCTTAAGCCCAGGTTGGCTGGGAGATGAGACCCCTCCCCAGGGACGGGCTGAGAGCAAGGCTGCAAGCTGAGCCCCTGCAGCTTGCCAGACAAGTGGGTGCCACCTGGTGCCAGGCAGCATGCTGGGGGCCAGGGGTGTGGGCGGAGTGCACAGATGGCGAGAAACAAAGAACAGGCTCTGAGCACAAAGTCAGCCTGCAGCTCAGCGGATGGAGGACAGTTGTCTCAGGCCCTGCATTATCGGGACGCTGGCCAGAGCCTGCAGGGGCAGCTTTGGCAGAGGAGGGTATGGTGGGGGGAGACCAGCTGCTCCCCAAAAAGAGCCCCCTCAATGTGGGCTCCAGGTGACCTGTCCCTGCCAGTCTCCCTGAGGCCCAGGGCAGTATGGCAGCCTCTCCTGGGCTGCACACCCCTCTCTCTTTCTCTGGTGTCCCTGGGTCAGTACACAAGCCTAGAGTCTTACCTCAGCCTGACTGGCCAGATGCCACCTGCAGACAGAGTCCCTCTCCTTTCTGGGGACTGCCAGGCTGACCTCCACGTCAGGTGAGCCCCATTCCCACGGAGCCGTGGCTGGGATGCTGGAAGTGGGACCTCAGAGAGGGAAAGCAAACCTCAACTCGAGCAGGTGTCCACCCCAGTGGGGCTGCACCACTAGCCTCTCTGTGGCGGGAAGGGTCCACGGTACTGGCCATCCCAGATTTGAGGCTGTGCTGCAGGTGGGGCTGCCGTGTGGGGAGGCCAGGCCCCTCTGGGGGCGCATTTCATCCAGCCACGCAGGGCACCTGGGCACAGCTCACTTTTCCTCCACTGTCTGGTTCTATTCAGGCCTTTTCTCTTTTTTTCTTTTTTTTTTGAGACAGAGTCTCGCTTTGTTGCCCGGGCTAGAGTGAGTGCCGTGGCGTCAGCCTAGCTCACAGCAACCTCAAACTTCTGGGCTTAAGCGATCCTACTGCCTCAGCCTCCCCAGTAGCTGGGACTACAGGCATGCGCCACCATGCCCGGCTAATTTTTTCTATATATATTTTTAGTTGTCCATATAATTTCTTCCTATTTTTAGTAGAGACGGGGTCTCGCTGTTGCTCAGGCTGGTCTCGAACTCCTGACCTCGAGCAATCCACCCAAACGATCCACCCGCCTCGGCCTCCCATCGTGCCCGGCCTATTCAGGCCTTTTCTGAGCAAGCTTAGTCTTTGTCTATATAGATACAGAAGGTAGATACACAGTATCTGTGTCTGTATCCTTACCTGTGTGGTTCTGTTTCTCTGGTGAACCCTAATACACATCCCCTCAGCCAGAACCCATTAAAAGGCATCACAGCTGCAAGAGAAGCTGCAAGTGGAAACCCTATTTTTTTCCTTTTTAGAGACAGCGTATCGCTGTGTCGCCCAGGCTGGAGTGCAGCGGCACCATCATAGCTCGCTGCAGCTCAACTCCTGGGCTCAAGCAATCCTCCTGCCTCAGCCTCCCAAGTAGTTAGACTATAGGTGAATGCCACCACGCCCAGGTATTTGCTTTGTTATTTTTTGTAGAGACAGGATCTTGCTATGTTGCCCAGGCTGGTCTCCAATTGCTGGGCTCAAGTGATCCTCCCGCCTCAGCCTCCCGAGTAGCTGGGACTACAGGGGTGGGCCACTGAGCCTTCAGGCTTTCTTTGTGAAAGCTTAGTCTTTGCTTATATAGAACATGTGTCTATATCTCAATCTCCTATGTTTCTGTTTCTCTGAGAATCCTAATACACATCCCTCAGCCAGAGCCTGTTCAAAGGGCTCCCAGCTGCAAGGGAAGCTGTGTCAGTCTGCCTGGGCTGCCACTCAGTCCTGCAGGCCAGAAGTCAGAGATTAAGATGTGGGCAGGGCTTTTCCTGAGGCCTCTCTCCTTGGCCTGCAGATGGCCCTCTTCTCCCTGTGTCCTCACCTGGCCATCCCTGTGTGTGCCTCTGTGCCCTAATCTCCTCGTCTTTTAAGGACACCAGTCAGCCTGGATTAGGGTCCACCCCAGCGAACGCATTTTAACTTAATCACCTCTTTAAAGGCTCTGTCTCCAAATATAGCCACAGTCTGAGGTCCCGGAGGTTAAGACATCAACATACCAACTTTAATGGGACATAATTCTGTACCTATTAGAAGGCATTATGCCCAACTGGAAGCTCTGTTACCACAAGAGAAGGGACCCTAAGGGACAGAGCTCCCTTCTTGGAGACTCGGGGGTTGGGTGGACCACCGAGGTCCCATCAGATTTGTGACTGTTTTTTTTTTTTTTGGAGCATTTGTTAATCTGTCATGATTTATTAGCTGTACAGCAGTAGCTTCTCCTCCCCAGCTTTCAACCCCATTACACATTTTATTATAGGTCTCATGTTGGTGTCCTAAAATAATGAAAAATATCACAGTATAGCTAACAAAATGCATCAGCCTAGAGTCTGCTAGCTAATTCTGTGTATTACTCTTAAAAATAATACACAGAAGAAAAAAGTGAAATCAGTAAGACTAAGGCTCTTCCTGCTGTCAGATCCCCCCAACAGGAATGTCCCTGGCTGTCCCTGGCCAGGACGGGCTGTGCCCCAGGCTCTGCATGAGCCGATGGTCCTACCTCCAATCTAGACATTACCACCATGTCATGCTTGAGCCCGACATCAGGGCTGTCATCTCCCATCTGTGCATGAAGTGGTATCTAAGATGCTCAAGTCTACTGACTCCCAGAGGCTAAATCTGACCCAGCTACTAAACCTGGCATTTAATGGTCACTTAACTATTTAAAAAAAAAACTCCATGCCTCGGTTTCCCTGTCTGCCCAGGGTGCCCTCAAGGGTGGTGAGCTGAGCCTAGGCACTGCTGACATCACCACGACCACTGCCTCCTCTGTCCCCATCTTCAGAGCTCTGGTGCAGGCCAGGGGGTCCCAGGAGCTGGTGGGGCCAGCCCTGTGCACGTGGGGCAGAGCCAGGGCCGGGGCTGTTCTGGAGCAGAATTCGACAGGACTGGCCTCCTCGTCTCATCCCCATCCGTTTCCACGGCCTCAGCCAACTCGCCGGCTGCTCGTGTGAAGGGAGGGGAGAGTGGCGGGACGATCAGATACACCTCCAGAACCGGGGCAGTGTCCCTCTCCTTCCTTTGGGAAGGGAGGAAGCCATAAGGAGAGAATAACAGGAAACCACGGTCACCCCTGGCAGGGACTGGGAAGCGGGGTCTGGGACCCCCACACCCCGCCAATTTTCCAGTTCTCAGCTCTCCACCTCTACTGAGTCTCCAGCAGTGGCTCCAGCTGTAGCCTGGCCCCTGACAGGGAGACAGCAGCCCAGGGGCGTTGGGCTGGCCACGCTGGCGCAGAGGATCCAGGAAGGCTTCCTGGACAAGGGGGCCTGGAGCCACCGCCACCCAGCTCTGGGCACTAGAAATGTGGCCCCAGGGACTCGGGGGCTGAAAGTTCCACTTTGTTTCCTTTCAGCCCATTTGCATTTAAGTGGCCCCAGGTAGCAGGAGACTGGGAGTGTTCCAAGTGGGCCCAGCTGGGGCACCGGGTCAGCCCCTCGCCCTTCCTGCCGGCGGAGCCCGGGTGGACGCGAATTCCTCTGCTGGCTGTGGGGCAGGCTGACGTGAGGCTGCAGGAACGTGCCCCCCACCCTGTGGGTATCGTCCCCACCTGGTGTTGTCCTGCCCAGCTTCCGCTTTGTCCTCACTGCAGTAGCCGGGAGGTGCCGGGTCACCCTCAGGAATGCCGGGCCCAGGAGGAGGAAGGGGCAGTGGCCAACAGTCAGGAAGTGCATTCCAGGCCTGGCCAGTCTCAATCCGGAAGCCAGCCAGCGGGAGGGCTGAGCACCAGAGGGTTTGGGGGGGTCCCTGTGGGGTGCTCTGTGTGGTGAGCCATGCTCCCACACTGGCCAGGCCTCGCTGGGAGGCATCCAGGGCTTCACAGGGCTTGGGGCAGGCCTTGAGGAGGGTTCTGAAGTGCAAGTAAGAGCTCGAGGGGCTGGGTGGCTGCAGCCAGGGGAAGCAGGCTGATAGGCAGGGCCTCGAAGGCCAAGTCCAGAGCCTGCCCGGGACATGACCACACCCAGGGAGCAACATGCTCAGACAGGCCCTTTCTGCAGAGATCTGCCTGGGCTGGGAATTCGTGGATCCTCCCAATGGTAACTGAGCCCCTAATTCGAGCTGGGTGCTTTGTAGGCCCTAGAGATATGTCAGGGGGCTAAGACAAAGGCTCCTGGAGCCCTCCCAGGCTCATCTGTGCCCTTCCTTGGAAAATCCAGTTTCAGCAAGAGCCCTGGGGGTTCCCCAGAACCCCCAACCTCGAAACCTGAGCACCCTCGATGATATCTGAGCAGTTCCTCATCCTCCTCCTTCCCCCAGGAGATGTCTAGTCCTCCTGGCCTGCCTGCAGCGAGGATCCTGTCGGGTTGGTTCAGCCAGAATTCCCGGCACCCTGATGTCTCCTCTTAGGAACTTTGCACCTGCAGACCCACCCTGCCCCTTGGCTGTACGTCCCCGCTTGCCCCAGCTGTGTTCAGGGTTGAACCCAGTGTCTCTGCCCCACTACACGACCCCATGGCCGTGGGCCCTCCACCTATGGAGAGGACCTCATTAAGTCTGCCATGCAGGCTTTAACAAGTGTCAGTGAGAAATTTTTTTCTTTAGCAGCTACAAAAACTCCTGCTCACCTGGAACTCCAGACCACAAACAAAAATCATTTGGAGTAAGTGGAGTCTTTGGTGCTTTGAGTCAAGGTCCATGGAGAAGAGAACGAGGTTGACAGGGCAGTGGGTCCCAGGAGGCCAGCCAAGCAGGGACAATGTGGACCAGGGTGGTTGGACACTATGCCTGTGGGTGAAGGCCAGTGGGGCCACACTGCAGAGGGGTCACCAACACCCAGGAAGAGGCCCCTGTGCAGTGGGAGACCACCTGTAAAGGGTCCAGCCACCCAGACAGGCAAATGGGGACACCAATCCCTGAGGAAGCACCATGGGGTGGATATGCCACATGGGCCTGCAGTTCCGCCCAACACCGTCCACTCTGAGTTCAGCCACAAGGAGACAACATGGTGAATCCTAGGAGGGCCATCCTGTGTGAGGACAGGCCAGGCTCCAGGGTGGACTTGGCATCCCACATTCAAGGGGACTGAAGACACACAAGTGGCCACCACATGTCAGGGGTGACCCTGGCTGGACAAAAGGGGTAGTTGCCAAAGATGGGTTTGGAGACACTAGAAAGGTTGGTGGTGTCTGGGCACAACACAGGGATTGGGGGCTGACGGGGTGGTGGGCAGGACGGTGCCTGTCCTTGTGTTTGGGAGACTCCTGGGGTCGGAGAGTCCTGCCATTTAGCACAAAAGAAGAAAAATAACATAGATGGAGGAATAAGGCAGAAACAGCAAAATGTGTACAACTGTCGTATCCGACAGGACAGGTGTCTTTATAGGACGAGGAAAAGGCAGGGTTCGGTGGCTCACACCTGTCATCCCAGCACTTTGGGACAACAGGAGGGTCGTTTGAGTCCAGCCTGGGCAACATAGTGAGACCCCGTCTCTCCAAAAAAATTAAAAATTAGCGGGGGCGGTGGTGCGCGCCTGTAGTCCCGGCTACTGGGGAGGCTGCGGCAGGAGGATCGCTTGAGCCCAGGAGCTGTGATCACACCACTGCACTCCAGCCCAGGCGGCAGAGCGAGACCACACTTGGACGCGCGCAGTAGCCGCAGGCGAGCAGGGACCACGTCATAGACCCGGCAGGAGGGGTGGGGCCTGAGCACTGACGGACAGGCCGTGGCCCCGCCCCCGCCCATCCGCACGCGCCCACATCCGCAATGCCCCGCCCCTGACGCAATACGACGGCGCTGCTCGGGCACCGAAGCCCCGCCCCTCCCGCACATACGCCAACGTAGCTCCACTCCACACATACGCCCGCGCAGTCCACACTCTCACGTTCGCACGCTCCGCCCGCCCCTCCGGGACCTTCCCGCTCACACGTCCGCGAGGCCCTGCCCCTCACGCACGCTCCGCCCACCCTCTCCCGTTCTCCTTCCGGTGGCTGCCGCCAGAGGCCGCTGTGGCGCCCGCGCCACCTGCCACCACCACACTCCTGCCCAAGATGGCGGCGGCGGTGCTGCTTCGGGGAGCGGCTTCGGGGCGCGGCGGCCCGGCCTGGCGTTGGCGGCTGAGCGGGACCCCGAGGCGCCGCCTGGCCCACGGCTCCGGTTTTCCCTGCGGTGACCCCGCGGGCAGTGCAATATGGACTTGCTTCCGGCTGGACGAGCGCGCCCTGGTGCGCGTGCGCGGCCCGGACGCGGCGCCTTTCCTGCTGGGGCTGCTGACCAATGAGCTGCCACTTCCGGGGCCCGCGGATGGCGCGGTCCCGCCTCCTGCGCGCGCGGGCTACGCCCACTTCCTGAACGTGCAGGGCCGGACGCTCTATGACGTCATCGTGTACGGGTGAGCTCAGGCAGGAGGAGGGGCGGGGGCGGTTGCCCAGGTGGCGCCTTGACCGGGCGGGAGGGGGCGGACGGGCACCGCGCGCCTGGGGGACCGGTATGGGGGCGGGGGTCTCCTGGGTCTGAGGGGACGTGGAGGGCGGGCACCCACGATCGGGTCTGCAGAGGGTAGGAGGTGGGTAGCATGGAAGTCACTCCCCAGGGAGAAAGGGCCGCCCCGGGGAGGAAGGCCGAGCTGGACGCCTAGGAGAAGGTCCCCGCGGAAGGCCAGGGTGGACACCCAGGGGAGGGTCCCCGGGGAAGGCCTGGCTGGACACTCAGGGAAAGGTCCCCGGGAAAAGCCGGGCTAGACACCCAGGAATGGGGCCAGCGACTCGTCCAGGGCAGAGCCTGGGCGTCCACCGTCTCAGAGCAGAGACCGCCATGCACCCAGCCTCCCGAGGGGGCCCCTTCCGAGTGGGGCTCCCCTCGCCCTGCCTGGTCGGCCCCTCCCGCTGCAGGGACTAGAGGTCAGGGGTTCCCGCATGCAGGTGTGGCCGTGTTTCTGTGTCCCAGCTGTTCTGGGTGCCCTGTGTTCCCCACTGCCTCTCCCCAGAGCTCGCCATGCCTGGTCGTCTCCATTCACGACTGAATGGTGTTCACTGCCAGGCGGCTCAGGGCCTCGATTGTTCACACCATTGGTTGAGGTTTCCCTTGCCCAGCTTCCCGGCACTTGGATCCCTGAAACCGCAGCGGGATCCTCCCAGGGCGTGTGTCGGAACCCCGACTTGTCGTAGTGGTCCCTGGGCGATCTGGGCCTGATCCTCCCGCCGCTCTCCTCTCCTAGACCCACCGCCTGTGCTCCTTGTCTTCCTCGTCCTTAGTTTTGGAGGAGCACCTTCTGCAACAACTTCCTGAGACACGTGGGGTGAAGTTTGGGGCTCATTTTATCTTGGCAAGTGGCTTTACTTGATAGCTTGGCTGCTTGTTGAAATTCTAAGTTGGAACGTGTCACCGAGAATGTCGTATCACGACTTCATTTTCTTCTTTTTTTTTTCTTTGTGGCCACATGTACTCACGACTTCATTTTCTTGCTGCCAACTTTTCCACGAAGTCCAGTGCTGTTCTTATTTCCCGTGCTTTATACGTGAACTGTGTTTTTTTCTGGAAGCTTTTAGGGACTTTATTTTTTTAATCCCTGATGTTTTGAAATGTCATGCTGCTATTTCTTATTTTGGATTTTTTTTTTTTAATATCATATTGCTGGCCACTGAATGGGCTCCTTGAATCTAGAATTGGGGTCAGTGAAACACAACCCTGTCAGATCCAGGCCCTGGCAGATCCAGCCCGTTGCCTGTTTTTGTAAAGAAAGGTCATTGTTTCCATGTGGTCTGGGGCTTTTTGCATACAGTGGCGGAATTGTAGTTCTCCAGCCTAAATTATTCACCTGCTGGCTCTTTACAGGAAAAGTGTGTCCACCGCAGCTCTAGAGGCCTAAATCCTTGTGTCCCCAATTCAGAGATGACATAGTCTTTGTCTGTCTTATATATTTATTACCTTCCCTCTACATGCTTTCATTTCTTCATTTTAAGAACTATATTTTGTGATTATCTTGAAGCTTCTGTGTCAGTAATTTTCAGCAGTATCTCTTGATTGTTGCTGTTCGCGTATTAGCTCTGTGATGCTGCTGTTTTGGTTCCGAAATTCCCTTCCTTATGTCTGCAATCTCCTTTCATCACTTTCCCTTTGAGTCCGTTTCACTGAATTCCTGTTTTCATTAAGTATTATACAGTGTAAAGTACAGTTGACCCTTGAACAGGTCCACTCACATGGAGTTGTGCTGCCTCTGCCCCGCCTGAGACAGCAAGACCAAGCCCTCCTCTTCCTCCTCCTCAGACTACTCAAGGTGAAGACGGGGAGGATGAAGACCTTTATGATGATCCCCTTCCACTTGACGAGTAGTAAACTTATTTTCTCTCCCTCATGATTTTCTTAATAGCATTTTCCTTTGTCTAGCTTACTTTAGGGGAAGAATACAGTACATAATACATATAACGTACAAAAGATGTGTTCATCGACTGTTTGCATTATTGGCAAGACTGCCAGTCAATAGTAGGCCATCAGCAGTTAAGTTCTGGGGGAGTCAAAAATTATTGTCAGGTTTTCAGCTTCGTGGGGGTGTCTGAGCCTCCAGACCCCATGTTGGCCAACCATACTTTTTGTTGCTTGGGGTGTTTTTCCTTTTCGTACTTTCCCACCCTGTCTGGAGTGTGTCCTCAGAGCTGCTGGGCCTCAGTTCTTGTTAACGAGCCTATGCTCCGACCTGCCATTTGCCCTGATCGTGGGGGTCTCTGTCATCGAGGTCTGTGAGAGGAGTTTTTCTCTCCTGGACTGGGTATCTGGTATGTCCCTTGATGTTCTGTGTGCTGAGGGGACTGGGGGCAGCTCTGTCCCTCCCTGGCAGGGCACTGAAGGACCACATCACCCTGCTCTGGTCTCCCTGTTGAGATTTAACACAAAGGTGCAAGTCGAGGAATACCGCACTGATGGGTAGGGTGGGGGCTGAGCTCGCCTGGTACTTCTCCAAGTTTAGCTCACGGGGTAATTCTCCTTTCTTGTTGGTTGCTACTGGTCAGTGATCTGTTTCTCTCTGTGCTTGGCCCTCTCTGGTTGCTCCTTTGGGGACAGGGAAGTCTGCGTCTCGTTTGTTCCTGCTTCCTCACGTTTTCTGCATTTTGTTTCAACTCTCATACTTCTCCTATCTCATCCTGGAGTTCTTTCCTCAAAGCACCCGGTTCTTGTTTCCTGGATGCAGCACTTAACTCTCAGATGGAAGCTATGAGTTTTTTTTTTTTTAAACAGAATTTACTGTTTAGAGCAGTTTCAGGTTCACAGCAAAGTCGAGTGGAAGGTACAGAGATCTCCCATGTCCCTCCCCCTGCCCCACAGCCTCCCCTTCTGTCAGCATCTCCCTCCAGGGTGGTGCATTTGCTAAATCAGTGAGCTACAGTGCCATGTCATCGTCACCCCTAAGTGCACAGTTTACACTTGGGTTTGCTCATGTTGTGCATTCATGGGTTTGGACACATGTGTCATGAAGTGTACCCACCCTTATAGTGTCTGTCATACGGAGGAGTTTCACTTCTCCCCAAATCCCCTGAGCTCTGCCTGTTCATCCCTCTCCCCTAAGCCCTGGCAACCAGGGGTCTTTTCACTGTCTCCATAGTCTCGCCTTTTCCAGCATGTCATAGAGTCGGAATCACGCAGTGCATAGCCTTTCCAGATTGCTTCTCTCACTTAGTCATATGCATTTAAGGTTGCTGCATGTCTTTTCATGACTTGATAGCTTACTTCCTAACTTTAAAATTTTTTCCTTTATTTAATTTAATTTTTAAATTTTTCTTAGAGACATGGTCTTGCTCTGTTGCCCAGGCTGGAGTGCAGTTGTGAGATCACAGCTCACTGTAGCCTCGAACTCCTGGGCTTAAGCTATCCTCCTGCCTCAGCTCCCTGAGTAGCTGGGACTATCGGTGCATCCCACCATGCCTGGCTAATTTTTAAATTTTTTGTAGAGATGGAGTCTTGCTGTGTTGCCCAGGCTGGTCTCAAACTCCTGTGCTCAAGCAATCCTCCCATCTTAGCCTCCCAAAGTGTTGGGAGTGCAGGCGTGAGCCACCACGTCTGGCCTCATTTCCTTTTAGGGAGGAATAGTATTTCACTGGATGGGCCACAGTTTGTTTACCTGCTCACCTGCTGAAGGACGACTTGCTTCCAGGCTTTGGCAGTTATGAACCAAGGTGCTATGGACATCTTCCCTGTGGGCAAGTTTTCCTTTCATGTGGGTAAATACTAACGTTAAGGGGCAGGGTCCTGTGGTAGGAAGCCCCCGAGCTGTCTTCCAGAGTGAGGACTCCTGTCGCTGCACGTCCTCACCTGCACTGGGTGTTGCCAGTCTCCTGGACCCGGCCTCCCTGCAGGAGTGTGGTGGCAGCTCTGTTTCTGCCTTTCCCTATGGACGGACGCCGTGTAGCACCGCGCGCTCATTTGCCACCCGCGTGCCTTCGGTGAGGGGCATAGGAAGGTCCTCGGCTCATTAAACAACCAGGCTGTTTTCTTATTGTCGAGTTTTAAGAGTTCTTCGTACATTTTGGGTGACAGTCCTCTGTCACATGTGTCTTTCGCCTCCATTTTGTCCTAGGCTGTGGCCTGTCTTTTCGTTCTCTGAGACAAGAGGCTCTGGTGTTGTCAAGTTCTTTTCTCATTCTGACAATATGTGTGTTTCCTCGACGTCCCTTTCTGTTGGTTTTGTTGTTGTTTGGTTGGTTTTTTTTTTACCACAGGAAAATTCAGAAGAGATCTGTCTGTTGGTTTTGATCTGTCTTCATGTTGGAGGCAGAGAGAGGCTGTGAGGTCCTGTCATGGACAGGACTGTGGTCTGATGGTCTCTGCGTGCCATCCCGGGTCAGGCTGCTCCCAGGACCCCCTTTCCTGAGATCTGATGGCCACCCGGCCTCCAGCAGGGCCCCCCTGCCAGGCCAGAACTGCCCTTTGGCCTCTGCCCTCTGCCTGTGGCTCTGCCCCAGGGTGCTGCAGGCCTCAGCAAATAAAAGGACAGGACACCCGGGTATGTCTTAGACGAGCCACTGACGGTTTGTTAGTGTAAGTACGTCCCGTGCAATGTTTGGGTGTACTTATGCTAAAAACCCTTCGTCATTGACGTAAAATCCACATTTAGCTGGACATCCTGTGTTTTATGTCATAGCCCTGCCCCTGGGACACGCTCTGTGGGTCTGGAAGTAGTTTTGGATGTCATGACTGGGGTGGGAGAGGTCTGGGCTGCTGCACAACGTCTGGAAGGCCCCACCGTGGAGAATGATCCCGCACAGGTGTCAGCAGTGCCACCGCTGAGAAAGCTCCCCAGGCTGGGGCTCCCCCATGTCTCAGGTCTCCTGGCCTGTCTCTGGGCGCAGCTGGGTAGCCCCTCGCCCCCCGTTACTCTGTGGGGCTCCAGGGGTCTCATCCTAACATTGTTGGTCCCAAGGGGCCTCATGGTAGACAGTCACAGGACCGCGGACCCCAGAACCTGGAACCCATGAGGACATCTGCCCTGTGTGGGGCCAAGGGGTGCCCAGCACAGCCGGGAGGGCCATGTCAGCATGGGTCGGGGTCTGTGCCGAGACAGTGCCGGGTCCCTCGCCAAGCTCCAGGGGCTCCGATCCTCTCCAGGACCCACCCTGGACCCACCAGCCCCCCTAGGCCCTGGTCCCCTGGGTCCCACACGCCTCACTCTGGCTCCCCCAATTTGCCCACTTTTCACACCAACTCTGCTCACTCTACTGCAGATTTTAAATATAAAAATATGCTTGCACATGGCTAAAAGAACCCAGTGATGTCAAAAGCAGATGATGAAAGTGACTGCCGCCTTCCCTCTTGTAGCATGGCCCCTTCCCAGAGATAGCTCCTGGGTTTTTTAAATTCTTAATTTTGAAATAATTGTAGATTCACAGGAAGGTACCAAAAAAAAAAAAATTTCTAAAAACCCTGAAGGAGAAGGTCCCATGTGCCCCTCCCCTGTTCCCCTGACTACAGCCCAGGGTAGCAGTCTGGACAAGGACCTGGCCCACCCGCAGGGCGCATCCAGGGGTCTGTGGATTTGCATGTCTCGCCTGGGTGTATGTTTCTGCAATTTTTTTTTTTTTAAAGAATTAAAAATAATTTTCTTTTCAGAGACAGTGTCTGGCTCTGTTGTCCAGGCTGGAGTGCAGTGGTGTCATCATAGCTCACTGCAGCCTCTCAAGTAGCCAGGGCTTTAGGTGCCCACCACCACACAGAGTTGGGGTCTTGCTTTGTTGCCCAGGCTGGTCCCAGACTCCTGGGCTCATGTGATCCTCCTGCTTCATTCAGCCTTCCAAAGTGCGGGGATTACACCACGTCTGGCCTCTCCTGGCATCTTAACCCCATATTTGTAAATGGTGTGCTTTTTTCTGCCCATCGCTGATGACACTTTTGATGTCCTGTGACCGCCATCCTGGAAGGTGAGCCAGCTGAGTCCCACCCCTCCCCACGGTGTAGTCCTCGGTGAGACCTGTGGCCACTAGTTCTGTGTGATGAGTGTGTGAACGTTCCTTGGCTCTGCTGGCA
>CM052445.1:966619-983236 GCA_028533085.1 Varecia variegata
GAGCACATGTGCTGGCACCTCCAACCTCAAGGGCACAGTGTGCCCACGAAAGAACTACGGTGGCACTTTTCCTTCTGGAAACAGAGAATAACTCTCAATAGGTCTGAAAAGAACAAAACAGAATCACCCTTGATTAACAAGGTGGTTGCTTTCCTTAAAAATTCGGACAAGCTCTTAAAATTACGCAAAGAAAAGTTCTGCCCCTGTAGGTCCCACAGGTCAGGTCCAGGACTTTACAGCCCAGCTCCCACCACTGGACAGCCAGACAGGATATGCGTTCTCTCTGCTGCCATGGGGTGCCTGGGCTGCCTCTCAACCGAGAACCAAAAAAAAAAAAGCTTCCACAAATTCCCGAGCACCCCTGCCAGGCCAGCGCCACACCAGCAGGCTGCCCACCCAGCGCACCCACTTCAGGGACTCGTCCCATCTCTGCTGGAGCACCAGCTGTCAGGCCCCTGCCCCCACACTGCCTCCCACTCAAGAGTGGGGCTTCCTCCGCCTAGGACAGGCCTTCCGCCCCACCCTCCCACCACCTTCCGCTGGGCCCCTCCAAAGTGACTCACCATCAAGGAGAGGAGGAAACAATGGCAAAAGCACACTTGTCAGGGCTCACAAAGATCAACCACACAAGCTTTCCTGAAAAATTAGTCTGCCAGGAAAAACCTATGGAGCCAACAATGAATTTTACGCCATTTAAAAATTGCACTTAAGTGTGGCCAGTTGGAATCTTTTGATTATAAAGATGTGGAAACCCTGGGGCACTGACATTGTTACTTACAGAAGGCCAGAGTGTGGCATCTCAGTACCATCAGCCACCACAGAAGGGAGGGGTGTGTGTACAAAATCTGCCTTCTAACCCTGCCCCCAGGTACCTTCAGGTAAGAATACATTGCATTTAATCTCCCCAGTAACTTTCAGGATCTTGGATCACTTCATTTGGACAGTACTAAAAGCCATAAATTTTTAAAGCAAGGTTTCACCACCGAAAGTGCCCAAAGATGTAGAATTTTACATACAAATAAATTCTATCAGTTAGGACCTGCGTTCCCATCAACAGAATATAGGAAGCGCAGGCACATCTAATTGCCTTCGTGCCCACTGCCCAAGATGAGTCTAGACAAAATCTAGAAATTGTCTTCTTGGTCACTTGCACCTAAATCAAACTGATAAGATACTTTAAAAACCTCCTGTTAAAAATCTTCAGTGGATGCTTAGAGAACCAGAACCACTAAGTTTCCTGTGCAGGGTATATGGTATTACAGAAATAAACTGACATATGACACAAACGGGAAGATCTTAACTATCTTACATCTAGTCATGCTACCACTAGAAGCCCTTCCAGCTTGCTAGTATCCCCTTTAAGGAGTAAAACTTATTTTAACAGATTTTGATTAGAAGGTTTTCAAAATATACTATTCTACTGATGTAGGAAAAACCAAACTCAGTTTCTCCCACTATACTTTTCATAACACAGATCACTTCTGACACTGGAAGTTGGGAGGTTTCTCCCACCCACCAAGAAAGCAATCAGTTCTGCAGTGGACACCAGCTGGGTGTTCTCCAATTCAACTCAGATGCTATGTACCTGGAGATATCATCACATGCCACAGGGGGAGGGCTCAGTGCCCAGACTGCCCCCCATTTCCAATGCCAATCAAAAGCCCCAGCTTTTGCTTCTGATGGGGTTCATATGACCCCCTGTTTGGGTTCGATTAATTTGCTAGAGCAGCTCACAGAACTCAGGGAAACACGTTTACCAGTTTATTGTAAAGGATATTACGAAGCACAAAGACAGAAGAGATGAAGAAATGTGTAGGGTGAGGTATGGGGGCACGGGGCACACAGATCTTCCACGCCCCTTCCAGCGCACCACCCTCCAGGAACCTCCCCATGTTCAGCTATCCGGACGCTCTCCAAACCCTGTCCTTTTGAGTTTTTATGGAGGCCTCATTACATAAGCCTGATTAATTACACCACTGGTGATCAACTCAACCTTCAGCCCCTCTCCCTTCCCGGAAGTTGGGGTGGGGCTGAAAGTCCCAACCCTCTAATCCTGCTCTGGTCTTTCCAGTGATTAGCCCCATCCAGAAGCTACCTAGGGGCTAACAGCCACCAGTCAACTCACTGATGTACAAAAACACATCACTGTGGAAATTCCAAGTGTCTGAGGAGTTGTATGCCAAGAAATGGGAGGAAGACCAGACATGTATTTCCCAATCTCACTATATACTTCTAATTTCCTGAAATGCGCATGGATTGCATCCAGTCTCCTGTTCTCTTCATGCTGTAGTGACCCCTGGGCCTCAGGAGTGGAGAATGTTTGCCTCCTGGTGAAATAACAGCTAAAGATCAATCCTATGAACTCTTTCTCCCTGCTCGCTCTCTGCTGACAGCCACCCGGACCGGTTCTGCTTTCACAACATCAAAAAGGAGCCTAGCAGAAAAAAAGGAAATGTAACTCTTTCTCTTGACATTCGCCAGAAACTGCTTTTTAGAATTTGTTTTATACCCTCAAGGTGTTCCTGAGGAGCTCCTGGATGGACAGCAGGGGTGCAAACTCCAGGCCTCAGTTTCCTGCCCAAAACCGTATCTCAGGGGTGAGATCACATCCCCTGCTATAAGCCTGACTACATTTCAGAGACAACCAAGTCTCCAGGAGCAGACAATACAAGAGGACAACCTGATGTCTGGACATTTTGCAGCTGCCTCCTGCTATTATTCCACAGTGCTTGTGTTACCATTTTGCTGCTGAAGAGAGAGAAGCAGGAGGGATGCAGCAGTTTCACAGGACCCTCTGAATTCAGCTACAGCCATAAATCATGTTCACCCCTTCACTTCCTTCACAATTTATAAATGAAAAGCCCGAATACCTGGGTCTGTCTTCCAATACTATCTCCCTTTCACCGTGTGTTGGTCCTTTTCTGCCTGGGAAAAGTAAAACAAACTTCTTCAAAAGAAATCTTTCTCAAAACCTGAGAGCACTAGCTCTCCACCCTAACACCCACCACAGCCCTCACACCATCCTTCACTTCCTAGCAGGAAGGGGCCAAGCCTTTCCCAAAGACCACTTCAGACACAGTGGGTAGGACACCGCAACCACCATCCACACCAATGAGCAAATGCAGCACAGAAGGGACAAGTTCTCATCTAATTTAAGACCCCAACTGAAAGGCCTTTCACATTTCTCTCCCAATCACCTCCAGCAGATGTGCCCTTTATTTCCTTTCGCCTGCCTGCGTTTACGGAGGAGGTGAACCGTCAAAGGGGAGACTGCCTATAAGAGACAGTAAGCACAGAGGCAGCCGTGAATGGGACGGTTGAGGCTGTGTGCCCAGTAGAACACCCAGTAGACCGGTCACAGCTCTCAGGAAGGTGTACGCAGAAACGCTTGGAGAGCCTGGCCTGTGAGTAAAAGCAGACTTAAATCCATGTATCAAGGTGACATTTAATTTGAAGAATCTGAAAAAAATGGATTCAACTCTCTCAAACCAGTCACATACAGTTCAGCAAACTTGCACAACAGGTTTTTTTCCTCTTGGTTAGGTCTACTTACTTCTAAGATCACCTCAGCAGCTGACAATCCATATTAAATTGTACTGAAGTGAAAAAGAAAGGCCAGATGTACGTTCCTAAAGTTTCAAGTCTGGTCTTGGGAAGAGGCAGGTTAGCAGGTGAAGATGTCTGAAATGTCCTCTCCGTATTGTGCAAGAGGCATAGAGTATGGCTAGACCACATGATCTAAAAAACCAGAACTGCAAGGAGCACAGAATGAGTTTTTGCTTTCTACTAATTTTCTTTCAACGATGAGCAGACAGCCATTGTGTGAGTCAGCTGTTGTCCAAACCAACTGTTTTAAACCTTTTCAACTAGCAAATCTGAGTATCTGCCTCACTGGCAATAGCATATTCCTACTGCGACAGCGATCTGGGTTTATTTTCAACAAGACATACTTGAAGACAAGGGACAGATATTTTTCTGCCCACCAACATGTGAAAACTTGAGACAAAACACCTCTAACGGTGTGGCCAATCAGATTTATTTGTGACTAACATTTACACCACTCAATTCCTCTCAATTTTGGACCCAGCTAACACCACCACCGTCCATTTCAGGATCTTACAGCTCTGGATACTCGTGGCAGTGCTGCTGAAAATTCAAATTTAGTGAGGACACCACCCATGCAGTCACACGTGTTAGACACTGGCTAAAGCCACAGCAGAAGGCCACAGGGGCGGGCACACAACGGCACCGTGGCATCTCACTCCTCCCAACACACTGCGGAAAACGCCAGAACCACCAGCCATGCGAAACAACCGGCAGGGAAAACTGCTGACCGCTAGTTCTGAAACAAGAAAGAACTACAACTACGCACTCCAATACCAGTGGCACCAACTATGCGACGACTTACGGGACCACCCAAGGCCTCCAACCTCCCTCCCTTTGCTGCCCGTGTGCAATTCTGCTCAATTCCTGCAAAGCAGCACCTGCTGTCTGGACGGAAGGGGAGAGTGCCACCTCGCCGGGGGCTGCCGTGGGATTCAGTTATCTAACACTCCAGGTACAGCACAACCGTCCAGCTACAATCTCACATGCCATAACCACCCGGACTGTGCAACGAGAAAGCGTCGGGCCAGGCCTCTGCAGCCGAGGCTGCCCAGCGTCTGCGAGAGTGTCGTTTCGCAGGCAGGTTAAACATTCACCAGCTCGGACGAGGCGTTCTCATCTACCCCCGGACGACGGTCAAGGAAACCACCCTGGGGTTGAAGCGAGGATCGACCAGCCCTGAGGAGGGCACCGGGGCCTTGAGTGCCAATCCCAAATCACGTCTCATGGCGAGGGTGGGGGAGGCAAGGGGCTTACTCTGGGTTCCCCCTGAGGTCCGCGGAGGTGCTCTCGTTGGAGCCGGTGCAGCAGCCCGGGCAGAGCCTGGGGTCCCGGCTCACCTGCCCGCTCGCCCCTCCCCCCAGCTCGCGCGCCCGGAGCAAACAGGAACTGGAGTCCGGAGGCCGAGGTGCTGGCCCTCACCACCTGCGTGACCTTGACTGCGTCTCGGGGCCGCCCCAGCCTCAGTTTCCCGGGCCCGGAGGCCAGACGCGCGCCCGGAAACTACTCGCTCGCCCGCCCTAGGGGAAAGGGAGACCTGGCGCCCCGTAGGCCCCGGCGGCCCACTGCCCTGCCCCTTCCTCCCGGGGGTGGCCTGGGGGGAGTGGGGCAGGGGCGAGGGAAGCAGGAAGCTGGGGCTTGCTGGGGTACAACCAGCGTCCCAGGCGGACTTCCGGGCGGCGGCGGACGGGGGCAGGGGCGCGCGGAGGCGGCGAGGGAGGCCAGGGGCAACGCCGGGGGCCGCGAGGAGCCCCCTGGCCCTCCGCGCCGGGCTCGGCCCGCCCCCGCCGTCCAGCCGCGATCCTGGCCCGGCCTCGCCGGACCCCGGCCCGGCCCCGCCGCCGCGGCACTCAAAGGTCCCCCCGCCAACCCCGGCCGTCCCCCGGCGCTCCGGCCTCGCCCCAGCCCCTGGCCCGCGCCCGCGCCCTCACCTCAGCAGCGGCTGCTCCGAGCCAGGCGTTGGTTTCGCTCCTACAAGATGGCGGCTCTGACGGCGGCCACGTCAGCGCCAGCGGCCGCGGGGCGCGCCGGGAAGGGGCCGTGCCCGCTGTGGGCCCCGCCCACCGCACGCTCGGGCGCACGCGCGCTGGCTGCGGGCCGGCTGCAGTGGGCGGGTCCTGGCAGTGCGGCCCTCGTGCGCACGCGCCCAGGGGCAGGGCGCGCTCCCCCTTCCTTGCGTCTGCCTGCGCGTCCTCTGCGAGGGCGCCTATTTTGGAGATACCAAGACTGAGGCCGGGGGCTGCTCCTCCTCCTGCCGCCTCGGTGGGGCCAGGGTGCTGGCCCACCTCGACCCCGGCCAGGCAGTGTCCGCGAGTGCTTGGAGGTCCGTGTGAGGACCCGAGGGCGCCATGGACACCTATGCCACTGACAGGCACCACCCGCGGTGTCCCCGCGCTGGCCTCAGTGTTCCGGAGGCCTCAGTGGCCAGGTAGCTGACACCGAGTGCTGCCACTCGTGCAACAAAGGGCCCAAGGATGGCCCTGCTGGGACGGTGGTCAGTGAGGGCCAGCAGGGAACTGACCTGGCCTGGGGACCGGGCTGCCCGGAGGGTGGCCAGGGTGGCCTCTGATGGGGTGGATTTTTAGCTGAGCTCCAGTTGAGGTGGAGGAGCTTGCTCTGCCAGGAAGCCCTCCTGGATTGGTCAGAAGGGAAGAGAGGACCGTTGCGGGCCCCTCTCCATGTTCTGTAGGCACTAGGCGCAGCTCTGGCCACCACCGCAACCCTTGTGCTGCTGGGAGGGGTTGGTGAAATTGCTCCCTGGAGGAGGGGAGAATGTCTTTCTAGCCTAGTGCCCTATGTGTTGGGAAGGGTGGGAATCACCCAGTTTTGTCCAGGCCAAGGCCTCCTGTCCCCCTCTCTGCCTCTGCCCTTGTCATCTAACAAGACCCCTGGGCAAGGCATACTTCACCAGGCTCTGGTGTCTGGGACCTCCTGTGCTCCCCCGCTGGGGTCCTTGAATTCCATCTCTTCCTCTACCTGGAGCTCTGGCTCAAATCTCGCCTCCGTCAAGCTGGGGGTGGGGAGCTCGTTTGTTTCTGCTGGGAGCAGGTCTCTGTCCCACCCTAAACACACAGCCAGTGCTCATGCAAAGCCCCGGGGAGGAGCACAGAGACCCCCTGTGGAACCTGGTAGTGCTGGCTCACCTTGCCCCACAGAGAGAACTGGGCCCCAGGGTCCGCCAGTGGGAACAGTGTGGACACCAGAGCCCACCTCCCCTTCCTTTAAAATCTTTTTTTAAAAATTGTGAAAAAATACAGACAGGATGAAGTGTATTAAGATACATGCACAGTTTAAAAAAATAATAAAATAGATTCCTGTGTACCCACTCCTGGGGTTAAGAAATGTACCTTCCTCCTGATTCTGTGCTCCTGATTTGGCCCCGCCACCAGGACAAATGGAGTGTCCTCAGGCCAGACAGGAGCAGGGGGAGCCCCCTGTAGTCATGTCCAGGGATTAATTCCTGCCCCTGGAAAGAGACTCACTGTGGAGCTAGGAAGTGTTAGGCAGTTACCTGGGGAAACCGAGGCCCAGGTGCTCCCAGGGCCGCCTCTGAGGTCCCCATGATCAGACCATCAAGGGGCAAGGTGAGCTGGCTGGAGGGGTAGCCAGACCAGCTGGAGCAAAGGGGTAGGGGTGCCCGTGTGGCAAGACCCAGTGTGCAGCTGGTGTGGCCAAGTGACTGGGGAGTGAAAGCTGTTCACACCCCCAAGCACCCCAGCCTGCCCCCAGGCCCCGCAGGCACCCTGTGCGTCCTCTGTGTGCAAGGCCATGAGGTGTGCAGCATTCTGGGCTACAGGTGTCAGAGAGGTTGGACATGTGCACAACACCATGCAGCTAGGATCGTGCCCCTCTGGATCCTGACAGGCCCTCATGCACCCCCAGTCTACTTGCTCCCTGGCAACTTTGCTCTTTCCCTGGCCTCTTGGGAGACAAGCACTTTGGTGCCCTCTGCAGGCTGCAGTGTTATCTTGGGTTCCACTAATGATGGGGAGCTCATTAGCGCACCAGGCACTCCAGCCTGTTGGGTTGGATGTCCACCAAATTGGGCAGGCTGGAGTCCACCTCTCTGGAGGTTCCTGCCCCACTGTGCCTCCGCCGAAACCCCTCTGCTCACTCTCCCCAACAGGAGGCTCGGAGGCTCCAAGCCTCCGGTATTTCATCCTTGTATTCAGTGCTTTGCCAAAGCACTTGACATCCAACACCTGGTTGCAGGGAGAACTGTACACCCTCAAGGACTTTCCTGGAGGGTGGGGTGGGGAGAGGACCATGCCCTTCCCTCTGCCGGGCCTGTTCCCTTCTCCTCCCTCAGACCTAGCCCCAAAGCCCCCCTCCAGCTGGTCACTCCTGGAGCCCGCGATCATGGCTGTTCTGACTGCAGGGCAGCCCTGCCTCGAGGGCTAGGCCTGCCAGGGTCCGGGGCCAGCCTGCCCTTGACTCACGCTGCTCAGGTTGTTCAGGAAGCCTTGGCCAGCAGGGCGTGGGCTTGCCCGTACTACAAGCAGCCCTGAGGATCAGGGTACAGCTCCAGGAACTCGAGGGTCCTCTCCCACCTCTGGTCCCTTTAGAACGTCACTTGTTTCCCGTTATGCTTGCTCCAGCCTCAGTTTCCCCGGCTCACACCAGCCCTTCCTCTCTGATGAACGCCCAGAGCCATGCCTGCTCCCTTCCCCTGACCCAGCTCTCAGGGACTTTGTTTCTCTGGGCAGGCCAGCTCCTCGGTGCAAGGACTGCTTTCTGTCTGCTCCTGGGCTCGCCTCACACCCGGGTGGGCAGACGTGGAGCCTGTGAGGTGAGCGCCCGCCAGGGTGCCCGGAAGCATTCCTTCGGCTTGCATTAACCTCTGACTAGCATTTAGCGTTTCCTCCCCTTCTGAATGCAGCAGTGTTAGCAGGACCTATGATTTTTGTGGCCAATAGAAACCTCAGACCTTTTCATCTCAGTCACAGCTGTTGCAGGAAATCTGGAAATATGGTGTATGCGCCCCTGCTCAACTGAAATTACGAAGGTGGCCCCATCTTTTCACTTCAGGTGCTAAGAGCAAAGGAAGTTCCGACGTCCATGTCCATGTACCGATCTGCTTCGCCAATAATAAAGTACCTGTCACCCCCAAAGTGATGTGCCTGCCACACATCTTAAAGCACTTGATAACAGTCTCTGTTTCTTCTGTCACGTTGTGTCATTTCTCATAGGCATTAGTGAAACCTCACCAGTTGGCTAACTAACGCGGTCCCCACCGAGCGCACATGCGCCTCCTCCCCAGCCGTGGGCCTCCTGCCCCTCAGACACCCCCTCCTGCCCAGGGAACCTTGGCAAGTTGTCCACCTGCCGGCCGTCCCTCCGGACCCCATGGTGGTGGTTTGTTGGGGTCTCTGGGGAGGGGACAACAGGCCCCAGCCAGCCACAGATGTATCTGCTGGATTGATCCAGCCCTGCTGGTAGGAAGGGGCTGAATCTGCAGCCAGGAGGATTTAGATCTGCCGGATAAAAGAATGTTTGCCTGAGCCACGGGAACGGGGAGGCGAGGAGGCGGGGCAGAGGCTGGAGCTGCTGATGGTGTGGGCCAGTGCGGCAGAGGGATTCCGACCTCCCAGGCTGTGTCTGGGCAAGTGGGTCCCAAACCAGTGTGTGTCTGAGTCACCGGGAGGTTGCTGAACCTCTGGGCCCCTCTCCTGGAGTTTCCCATTTAGTGGGTCTGGGGTGGGGCTTGGAATCTGCATTTCTTTTTACGTTTTTTAGAGACAGGATCCTGCTCTGTTGCCCAGGCTGGAGCACAGTGGTGCAATCACAGCTCACTGCAGCCTCCAACTCCTGGGCCCAGGTGATCCTTCTGCCTCAGCCTCCCAAGTAGCTGGGACTACAGGCATGCACCAACACACCTGGCTAATTTTTAAATTTTTGTAGAGATGGGGGTCTTACTATGTTGCCCAGGCTGGTCTGGAACTCCTGGCCACAAGTGATCCTCCTGCCTCGGCCTCCCAAAGCGCTGGGATCACAGGTATGAGCCACTGTGTCCATCTGAAAGCTACATTTCTAATATGTTCTCATGACAATGTGGATGCCGCTGGCCCAGAGTGGTGACTGAGCAGCCTCTTCCAGCCTGGCGGCTCTAGGATTCTAGGGCTACACTGGCTGGCAGAGGGGATGCAGGCGTGGGCACTGCCTTGGAGAGACCAGCACCCACCGGCCCACAGACAGTGGCCAGCACTCTTTGGGCCGGTCACTACCCTCTGTCCCAGGCCTTGGGGACCCACCCACTGGGCACCCAGCCCCACTGCTCTGAGAGCCCAGGTCCTAGGAGAGACCATCGTAACTCCCATTCTGTTGGGGACATCCATCCTGTCCTAGAGTCTTAGGGCCATCCACTCCTCTCCACAACCGGCAGAAGAGAAAACTGAGGCTGCCCAGGTGACCAGTAGGAGGCCTGGGACTGGATGTGGTTCTCGAGCTCTCGTACAGGGGGTTTCCTTTTATATATGGAGTTGTAATTTGCATACAATGGTACACACCTATATATGCACATGTTATCATATGTTAAGTGTAGGATCCAGTGAGCTCTGGAATATGTATATATCTGTGTAACCCACACCCCAAAGATTCAGAACATCTCCATCACCTGCAGCCCCTGTTCTGCAAGCTTCCATGTGACACACACAGATCCTTGGCCCCGCCGTCCACAGGGGACACTTCTTCCTGTCCTTAATTACCTTGTGAGGGGCAGACGGTTCCTGCCTTCTGCCCTCTGTCCTGCAGTAGAGTACATTCCCATTCTGGGTGGGCCAGGGTGGGCCAGCACAGGGGCCTGAGCCCTTGGGGTCCTGTGGGGAGAGGGGAGAGAGGCCTCCCGAGTCTCTTTCCAGGCTGGGTGTCAGGACCTGGGGTTTTGCAAACAAACCAACTGGAGCCACAGCACAGGGCCTGTCTGAGTGTCCCTCGGCCATCTGCAGGGCCTGTGCCTGAGGTCAGAGCTCCTGGGAACCAGCCATGTGCTGCCCCAGGGCCTTTGAGGGGACACAGCTGAGGGTGGGAAGCTACTTTGTCCTAGGGCCTGCTCGGGTCGTAGCCAGGGGCACAGCCAGGCCAGTGGCAGGGGCCAACACAGAACAGATTGTAGGTCCTTATGTGGAGACACCTACCATTGCTGTGGGCATGCAAGAGGCTACATAGACTTTAAACAGGAGGCTACACCAGTCAGGGGAGGTTGGCATCAGGTATGGCTTGCTCAAGGTACGCCTAGCGCTGAAAGTCCCTCATTTCTTGTGTGGCAGGGAGTCAGAAATGGGAGAGGTATGTTGATGAGGACAGCTGGAGTCGGGGTGGGGGGCCTTCTTTTGTCCTTAGAGAAGGGATGGATGTGCCCTGTTTGGAGAGGGGGCCTTGTAGGCAAAGGGGCAGGGGTCTCATCTGGATGAAACCCATAGGAGTGGGGGAGAGGGCCAACTGCAAGGGGTGCTGTGCTGGGCTCCCCCTGGATGAAGCTGTTCTCTTCGGACCCCCCTGCAGGTCTGGGGAGAGGCTCATGTCTGTGCTCCTCTCTCAGGCCCTTCTCCATCTTCCAAGCCCCCAGGCAGAGGACAGTGGGAGGGAGGAGCCACACCTCCTGGGCTGGAGCCCAGGTCCCGGAGTTGCCTATGGACTCACTCTGTGTGTGACCTCCCCAGACCCAGGGGCCTCCCCAAGCTGGGGGCCTCACGGACCAGTGACATCTCAATACAGCTTTTGACCACACCATAGAAGGACATTTAAAATCAAAAAAAGATCTTGTAAGGTTGGGTGTGGTGGCTCACATCTGTGATCCCAGTGCTTTGGGAGGCTGAGGCAGGAGGATCACTTGAGGTCAGGAGTTCCAGACCAGCCTGAGCAGCATAGCAAGACCCCATCTCTACAAAAAATAAAAATATTAGCTGGGCTTGGTGGTACACACCTGTAGTCCCAGCTACTTGGGAGACTGAGGCAGGAGGATCACGTGAGCCCAGGAGTTAGAAACTGCAATAAGCTATGATCTTGCCACTGCACTCCAGCTTGGGCAACAGAATGAGACCCAGTCTCTTAAGAAAAAAAAAAAAAATGATGAGATCATCCCGGATTAGGGTGGGCCCTGAATCCAATGACAAGCGTTCCTTTAGAGGGGGGCTTGGCAGACAGAACCAGAGGCCACATGCCCCACAATGCCTGTAGCCTCCTGGAGCTGGAAGAGGCCATGCTGGGTCCTCCGCTAGAGCCTTCTCGGGGGGCACGGTCTTGGACACCTTGAGTATGGACTTCTGGCCTCCAGACTAGGCGGGAACAGCTTCCTGTTGTTTTAAGCCGCCTGGTTAGTGGGAACGTGTTTCAGCAGCCAGTGCAGCCTTCTCCATTCACACGTCTGGTGCCAGGGCTGGGACACCCCAGTGTCTGGGAGATAAGAGGGTGGGAACCCCTTGGACACTCTGCTCTGGGCCTCTCCACCTGGTGTCCGCACCACACAGCGGCCACAGGGTCGCCAGATCTCCTGCAGGTGGCCGCCTGGCCTGCCCAGCTGGGCAGTTTGGGCATCTGTCCCATGTGAGGCTCAAGACTGCTCCGCTGTGGAACATGCCTGTTACCATGGTGACTCAGCTCTTGGGATCAGACTTGTCCTTACCTGGGCACACCCTACCTGGAGGCCCCAACAGAACCAAGGGGGGCGCCTGGCATGAGGCTGGCATGGGCACTCAGCTTTGGGGCAGAATCAGGGCTGGGCAGGGAGACGGGCTCTCTTGGGCAGGCGGGAGGGCTCGTGGTGGCCTGGAGGAGAACCCCCCTCCTGCGATCGTCTCTCCCCAGAGCCAGGCGGGCGTGTGTCTGGAGGAAGCTGGGCAAGGATAGTGTCGGCCCTACAGTGGTGGTTCTTGCAGAGCTGCCCTGAGCAAAGCCCGAAGCCGTGGGGCAGGACGAGAAAGTGCCTGCGGGGACCCCGCCCACCCCGCCACTGCCTTTGGTCGCAGGCACGGGTCAGGACGCTGGACTCTCTTGTTCGGGGACCCATGAATGTCTGGCCTGAAGTCCTGGGACACATCCCACTGCACAAGACCAGGAGGTCTCGGGGGGCCCGGGCCCCTGGCAGTCGTCTCTGCTCAGATGCCCCATGCAGACCCCTGTTTGTCCAAGTGAGGCTGGAAATGCCAGTGCCCACAGCCCTCTGTCGTCTGGGATCGCCTCTAATTCTGTTTTTTTTCCTCATTTAAAAAAAATTGTGGAAAAATACCCATAACATAAAATGTACCATTGTAACCATTTTTCAGTGTCCGGTTTCAGTGGCAACCTGAAACTCCATCCCCGTTAAACACTAACTCCAGCCGGGCGCGGAGGCTCACGCCTGTAATCCTAGCACTCTGGGAGGCCACAGTGAGAGGATCACTTGAGGCCAGGAGTTTGAGACCAGCCTGGACAACATAGCAAGACCCTATCTCTACAAAAAATAGAAAAATTATCCAGGCATGGTGATGCATGCCTGCAGTCCCAGCTACTTGGGAGGCTGAGGCAGGAGGATGGCCTGAGGCCAGGACTTTGAGGCTGCAGTGAGCTATGATGATGCCACTGCACTCCAGCCTGGGTGACAGAGTGAGACCCTGTCTCAAAACAAGCAAGGAAACAAACAAAAACACTAATTCCTCAATCTCTCCACCGTAGCCCCTGGCACCCACCATTCTACCTTCTGTATCTATGAATCTGACAACAGTAGGTACCTCCTATACATGGAATCCTCTAGGATTTGTCCTTTTGTGGCTGGCTTATTTCACTGAGCATAGTAATATCCTCAAGGTTCATCCACGAGGTAGCATGTAGCAGAATTTCCTTCCTTTTTAGGACTGCATAATATTGCATTGCATGGATAGACCACACTGTGTCTGTCCATCTGTCAGTGGACAGCTGGGTGGTTCCCAGCTCTTGGCTATTGTGAACACTGCTGTTGTGAACGTGTGTGTGAAAATATCTCTTCAGTTTCCCTCTGGATATATACACACAAGTGGAATTGCTAGATCACATGGTAATTAAATTTTTAATTTTTGGAGGAATCTCTATGCTATTTTTCATGGTGGCTGCACCATTTTACATTCCCACCAATGTGCATGGGTTCCAATTTCTCCACATTCTCAGGAACATTTGTGATTTTCTTTTCTTTATTTTTAATGAATCTACTCACTAGTATTTTATTTCTTGATTTTTTTTGAGACAGGGTCTCACTATGTTGGCCAGGCTGGCCTCAAACTCCTGACCTTGAGTGATCCTCCTGCCTCGGCCTCCTGAGTAGTTGGGGCTACAGGTGGGTGCACCACTGCACCCAGCGACATTTTTTTCCATTTGTTTCCATAACAGCCATACTAATGGGTATGAGCTGGTATTTCTGTGGTCCCTAATGACCGGTGACATTGAGAATCTTTTCATGTGCTTTTTGGCCGTGTATCTGCCTTCTCATTCTTACTTGCTGGTTTCAGCCCCACTAGACCCCTCAGCTCCTCTGCTGGACCCAGGCTCCTGCCCCAGGGCCTTTGCACTGGCCGTCCCCACTCCAGGTAAGCTCCCTCCCTCTCTCCTGCAATGGCTAGAGCAGCCCTCTCTGCTGCTCTCCTCCCCTCACTCCACTTTCTTCCATCGAACATGCACATTTGATAGATGTATTTGTTTCATGGTTTTGTCTGCCTTTGCAGTAGACATACCATAGACACCCAGCAAATACTTGTTGACGTAGCAGGTAGACGGGATTATTCCAGGGCAGGGGCTGGAGGGGATGGTGGCTCAGAGAGGGGCTGCCTGGTATGGGGCCACACAGACAGAGAGAAGCCTCTGCCCCTCCAGGGCCAGCAGAGGGCAGGCAGGCCAGGACTCTGTCACCGGCGCTGCTGAGGCACGTGACCACCATGTGGCGCAAGCTTTAGGGAGGAGGCAGTCGGGTGGGGGCGCTCCTGCCCAGGCCACCGTGCTTTAATTAAAACCCGCCCCTCTGTTTGACCCCACTCTGCAATCGCATTCTTCACTTAATTGGGGCCCTTTGGAGCGGCCGCTGAGGTTAATTAAAAAGCCCAGCTGAAGGCATCGTGGTCTCCCCTGCACCTGCCGCCAGCACCTGCCAGCCTTCTCCCCACCCCCTGCCTCTAAGTCCAAGGTCTAGGCAGGGGGCATGGGCAAAACTGTGTCCCAGGGGCTGCCCCCAACTGCCCACCCTGCCTGTCACTGCAACCTGGAGCCAGCCTGGGTGGGGGGCCAGCTCCACGCTCTTTGCTGGGTGTCCCTAGGAGAGCTACCCTCTCTGGTCTTAATAAGGAGGTGAACCTCTCAGGTACCCTGAAGTTCTGATGCACCTCAATGTCCCCACCATGGGAGGGCAGGACTGGCTCCTGGGACATCAGGAGACTCTGGAAGGGACCAGCCTGCCTGTGCCAGGTCCTGACTCCCACCCTGGGTATCTGGGTGCTTCCTACAGCTCCCTAGCCCTCCACCTGCGGGCCCAGCTGGGCAGCCACACCTGGGAGCCCCTCTCTCAGGAGGGTGTCTTCAGCCAGTTAGGGCTGTCAGGGACGGAGTGGCCGAGGGTGGCCAGGCTGCAGGTGCGTGCAGGGCGTGGATGGCCCGGGAGAGAGGCTGGCGGGAAGAGGAGGGGAGGGTAGCCACACTGCCCACCAGTTGGGAGGCCAGGGGTGTAGGGTCTGCGAGCCTGGGGACCTCACATCTCCGGGCGTGGAGCAGTGAGGGAGACAGTGTTTGGAGGAGGAGGGGGCACAGGGAGAGACCCCAGCAGGAGGCGCAGGGGTCTGGTTCCGCGGCCAGCGGGAGGAGACCACACAGCACCATGTCTCGGCCTGCAGGACAGCCACCCGCCCAGAGCCAGGGCTCCCATCTGGGCATCTCAGGGCTGCACTCCGGGCCCGGAGGAGAGCGCGGGCCAGGCTGCGGGAGGCCTAGCACACCGCGGGGTGGTCCCGGATGCTTCTCATCCTGCGGAGACAGGAACCCTGGCCAACAGGTGATGAAAACCTAAAACACCCACCTGCCAGTGGCTGAGGACAGAGGCACAGGGAGCAGAAAACCACCTCCCTGCGCCTGCACCTGACAGCACAGACATAAAGTCAAGTGCACAGGGGTCTGTCCCACGTCTCGAGTCAGTGCTGGGTCAGGAAGACCCAGGTCAGGCTTAGCCAACGATAGTGCAATGTGGGGGCAGCTAGAGCCTCGCTGATGAGAAAACCCCCCTGTTCCTGGAGTCCAGCCAGACATGTGATAGGCAAGGAAGATGACCAAGACCTGTGTCTGCAGTGTCCCCACCTGAATAAGCCATGCAGAGAGCAGCCTCACCTGTGCAGTGAAAACCTGAACACTCCCCACCTACACTGTCCTCACCTGCACTGTCCCCACCTGCACTGTCCTCCTTCACTGCCCCCCTGCACTGTCCCCTGCACTGTCCCCCTGCACTGTCCCCACATGCACTGTCCCCACCTGCACTGTCCCCCTGCGCTGTCCCCACATGCACTGTCCCCTGCACTGTCTCCACTTGCACTGTCCCCACCTGCACTGTCCCCACCTGCACTGTCCCCTTCACTGTCCCCACATGCACTGTCCCCACCTGCACTGTCCTAATATCCATTGTCCCCTGCACTGTCCCCTGCACTGTCCCCTGCATTGTACCCCTGCACTGTCCCCACCTGCACTGTCCCCTGCACTGTCTTCCTGCACTGTCCCCCTGCACTGTCCCCACATGCACTGTCCCCTGCACTGTCTCCACCTGCACTGTCCCCACATGCACTGTCCCCTGCACTGTCTCCACCTGCACTGTCCCCACCTGCACTGTCTCCACCTGCACTGTCCCCCTTCACTGTCCCCTGCACTGTCCCTACATGCACTATCCCCCTTCACTGTCCCCACCCGTACTGTCCCCTGCACTGTCCCCACATGCACTGTCCCCACATGCACTGTTCCCTTCACTGTCCCCTGTACTGTCCCCACATGCACTGTCTCCACATGCACTGTCCCCTGCACTGTCCCCACCTGCACTGTCCTCAC
>CM052445.1:983736-1000704 GCA_028533085.1 Varecia variegata
ATCCACTGTCCTCTTCACTGTCCCCACCTGCACTGTCCCCTGCACTGTCCCCACCTGCACTGTCCCCACATGCACTGTCCCCTGCACTGTCCCCTGCACTGTCCCCACATGCACTGTCCCCACCTGCACTGTCCCCTACACTGTCTCCCTGCACTGTCCCCCTGCACTGTCCCCACATGCACTGTCCCCACATGCACTGTCCCCTGCACTGTCCCCACATGCACTGTCCCCACTGCACTGTCCTCACCTGGTTGGCCGTGGGGAACATTTGCAGGTGGCCTCACCTACACCTCTTTCCCCTATCAGGGGTGCCCTGTGCGTGGCCCTGGGTGCTGACTTCGCTCCCGGAAGCCTGCCCATGGCTGGGAGTGGGAAGCGAACTGCTGGCAGCTGGGAGTGGTGGCAGAGACCTTGGTGGGTCCTGCCAGGCAGAGCCCCCAAGGTCACTCTGGCCAACAGCCCCTGGGGACAGCCAGGGTTGGGGGACGCATAGTCAGAACCCCCTGTGGGGCTGTGCACAGGTCCAGTCGGTGCGTCTGGGGGACGTGCCGGGCAGCAGTCAGTGGGCCGGGCCAGCTGTGGAGCTGGAGTTAGTTTTGGGGTCAGTGGGAGCCACTGAGGTTCATAGAGCAGGTGTGGGAGAAACGGGGTCAGAGCATGCAGCCCCCTGTTGGAGGTGCTGAGAAGGCGCTTGTAGAGTGGCGGAGGGGGTTCTGAGGCTGAGGGGCTGAGGCGGGGGTCGACTGCAGCAGCTCAGGTTTTTGCTCCATAGATCGGAGGTTCCCCTGCAGCCAGAGTCACACCAGATTGTGGGGGACACCAGCTGTGACACTCAAACTCCATCCCACGAGCCCTGGGAACCACGGAAGGTTCTTGAGCAAAGGAGGGGTGGGCTCAGGGCTGTGTCACAGGCGACTGGCCGGCCTGTGTCCTCTGCAGAGCCCTGACCCAGGCCCGGGCAGTGAGGCTCACGTCTGGGGAGGAAGCTCATGTCAGCCCCAGGGCTCATCCCCATCTCCAGACATCCGGTCGCTTCCCCGAGTTCCCGGCGTTGCCGCTGAGGGCTGCAGGCCTGGCGGGGCTGAGCCTGCTGGACACAGACTGGCGCTGGAGCGCCGGGGGTGGGAGCAGACAAGGTGGTTGTCAGCCAGGGAAGCCCCCTTCTCCCAGCAAGACCTCCCCGCACTGTCTGCCCAGCCTGGAAGTCCGCCAGTCACGCCCCTATCTGTAATACTGCTCTGGCCACTGGGCTGGGAGGTGCTTGTGCCATCATCATTGGAGGGAAATCGAGGCCCGGCACACGAGGGGAACCAGCTGAGCCCGGATCCCAGCTGGGGCTGGAACACAGAACACCCCCAGGACACCTGGGGCGAGTCTTAGCAGCTTCTCTCTGCAGGAGTCTTCCCTGCCACAGAAGCCTCACCTCTTCCTAGAAGCCCACCTGGATTAACCACAATCCCCAGCCTGTCAGACCAGGCTGGGCTCCTCTGCTAGACAGAGGGACAGGCGCACCCAGAGCTGGGCCTCAACAGGGCACCCCATCCCTGCCTGCCCAGCCGGCACCTCCCTCCCTCTCAGCCAGCCTGTATTTGGGTCGTCCTCGCACCATAAACACCAATTTGCAGGGCCCTGAGAGCCAAATGACTGTTTACTGTGTGCTCTAGAGGCTCAAATATAAAAAAGAGAGAGAGAAAAAGAGAGCGCAAGGAGCTGGCTTGAGCTAAACAGCAATTAGCACCTTCTGAGGAGCTCGGAGCTCCTGTCCTGGCAGGGCAGGAGGGGTAGTCCCTCCGCTGGGCTTCCCCTGCCCCCACGGGCACCCCACCTTGTCTCCCCCGCCCCCCGCCCCCACCCCTTGTTATGCCATTCGGTTGGCAGGGATGGAATCTCAGCATTGCAGGAGCCCCAGAAAGACAACCCTCATGCTCACCTCCTCCAGGAAGCCCTCCCAGGGGATTCGGCAGACAGCTAAAGGGCCAACCCGACCCAGTCCCCGGAGTCCTGGGTGCCGCCCAAAGAGGTTGTGCCCCTCGGGACTTCAGACCCAGGACAGGGCCATGCCTCCCAGACCCCAGGATGGGGCCGTGTCCCCGCAGACCAGTCCCAGCTGAGGGTCAGCCCTCGTCAGACACTGGCCCTGGGCCCAGGGCTCTCCGGGGCTCCCTGGGAGCTCCTCTCCAACCGTGGACAGACGGGCCAGGAAGGGCAGGCACCAGGGACAGAGCCTGGCAGAGGGCGACGGCGGAGGTCAGAGGCCGTCCTCCCGCTGGCTCCTCCGGGCTGTCCCGGGTACGTCCGCTCTCGTGGCGTCTCAGCTGCAGGCTTTGGCTCAGGGTGGACAGTCCACCAGCCAAGCCCCACCCTGACACTCTGGGAGCCTGGAGCGCCCCGCTCTGACAATGCCTGGCTGAGCCCTGGGACTGCCATTTGGAGACAAATGCTACTCCCGGCAAGATTCTATCTGCAGGGGACAGGGCCAGAGGGACCTGGCCGGAACTTTGGGGGCCTGGCCAGCTGGAGGATGTCTCCAGGGTCACTTTCTCGGTGGATCCTGGTGGGCAGGCCTGGCTTGCCAGGACTCGGGGGTGGGTCTGACAACTTCTCAGACACTGGACCCCACATACAGAGGGGCAAACCGAGGCCCGATGGCAAGCTGGGCCCAGCATCGTCTCTGCAACACCTTGTCCTTGGAGGGGCATCTGGGGGGAGCGGTTCCCTCAAGGCCCAGCTTCTCTCTCTCCTCAGGGGTGTCCCCCAGGCCTCCCAAGCCACCCAGCAATAACCTTCTAGAAGGTCACCTCCCCAGGAAAGAACAGCCCTGAGTTCCCTCCTGTCTGCTCCTTCCATCTCCTGGGGTCCCTGGAGGCTGTGACAGTGCCCCCAAGCCTTGGACCTTGGTCAGCTTTTGGGCCAAGTCATCTCACGGCAGCTGAGCCCCTGGGAGCTGACGGGCCCAGAGCCGGGTCGGGGGGCTCCGCTGGCCTCTCGCCCCGCTCTGACCACCGCGTCCTGCCCCACCTCCCACGGCTGGGCAGGGGTAAGGGCCAGTGCTGGCGGGGCATGGGGGCATGCCCAGCCCAGGCTCAGCTGCTGCGGGGCAGAGGTCCAGGTGCCAGGCGTGCCTGGCATGGGGACCCTGAGCCAGCTCTGCACCTGACACCATTGGTCCCAGCACAGGAGGGCCCCAGGCATCCTGGGGGGAGCCCAGGATGACAGCAGGGGGTGGGGGTCCTCCCTGGAGGGAGGACCCAGAAAGTGGGGGTCCAGGGGAGGGGGTGTCACAGAGAGGGAGGGCTGCTGGGGGGGCCCAAGGTGGGGCCGGTTACACCCCCTCCAAGACTTCAAAGCCAGAGGGTGAGATTTGCAGGGGCCTGGGCCGCGGGGAGCCCTGGCGGGGTGGGGCCCCGCAGCCTCCGGGCCTTTTATATGGTTATTCCCCGTCCTGTCTCAACTACCTGCGAACAGGCCCGCCAGGCCATTTCCTCCCTCGCTGTAAACTCCCCGGAGTGGCAGAGGCCACTTCTGAGGGCCCCACCTGGGGGGTGGGGGTGGGGCGGGGCTGGGGAGATGCTGCTGCCCAAGTCTTGGCAGGTGAGCGGGGCCAGCCTCCAGAGGGGGTGCGGGCTGAAGCAGTCCAGGTCGGAAAAGCCCCGGGCCCCCTCGGCCCACTTCCTTTTGCATAGAAGGGACACTGAGGCCGGGAGGGGCAAGGCTTTCTCCTGGCCCACAGTGAGTCCAGGGTTTTGACTCCCACCCACTCTCGCCTGTAACCCGGGGCCTGTCCTGTGGCCCCACGGCTGCAGACACCCCCAGTCCTCAGAGACACATCCACTGGGGCCCTCTTCTTGTGGGGTATCCCACAAGAATACAGGATAATTGTGGGGTATCTTGGAGGCCACGGCGGCGTGGATGAGGGCAGCTGAGACCGTCTTCACGGTGCTCCCTCGCACCGGGCCTGCACCCGGCTGCCAGAGCTTCCCGGGTCCCCGGCATGCTGTGTGTCCTCAGCCCAGAGCAGCCCTCTCTAGGCCCCAGAGGCACAGACAGAGCTGGAGTCCTGCCGCTCAGAGGCGTCTGAGGCCCCGTCTCTGCCTCGACCCCGGGGGTGGCCCCGTCTTGTGTCTGGGTGCCTGCGTGGGCTCTACCCGCCAGGCCCCTCCCTGAAGCCCGGCTGCGCCTGGCCACCCTCTCCAGCATCTGGCCCCCACTGCACGCTCTGGCTCTTCAGGTCCCTATGACCTGGTGGCTGTGCCCACACCCCCTCCTGCCCGCCCAGCCGCCTCCTGGTCGGGTCCGTGTCTTTCATCTCTCATGGCCCCCGGCACCAGGGCCCCAACATGTGCCAATTAGAGCGGCTCCTGCCCAGGGCCCTGACTCAGAGGCGCTGGTGCCTCTTGCCCGTCGGACAGGGCTGACCGAGGGCTCCTGTGGAGCACCTGTCACTCCTCCAGGGACCGACCCCTTTAGGGCTCTTGCCCAGGGTGGCCTGGTGGGTTGAGTGGGCTCGGGGTCCCCTCCCACCAGGTGACTCACCCTGCCCACAGGGAGAACGGGCATCTGTCCTTGGTCCTTGGTGGGGCCCTGTGCCCTTAGTCACCGGCTCCTCTGCATAAATGGCAGCCTGTCTGGCCCCGGCCGAGCCCCAGGCCCCACCTGGGCGTTCCTCTGTCCCGCCTGCTGGTGGTGGGTCAGGCCAGGCCCTGCAGACGCCTGCTGCCCCGAGTAGTGGGCGATGGGCCTGGAATGGACCCTACGGGGATGCAGTGGGCCCCAAGGCCCCAAGCCAACAAGGCCATGGGCTGGAGAGTGAGACTGGGGTGCCCCAGACCTCGGGGTGCAAGGTGCAAGGTGCAAGGTGCAAGGGACTGACTCGAGGTTTTGGGAAGCGGCGGGGAGGGCCCTGGAAGTCCGGAGCCCTGGACCTGGTTCCTTCTCCCCCCTGCGCCCTGACAGGCCCCAGCCAGCTCTGTCACTGAGCAGCTGGGGGGCTCTGGTGAGGCGCCATTCCCCAGGACCAGTCCCCACCCCCCACGCCCAGCCCCCAGCCCTCTTCCCCGCCTGGGACTTGCCTCCCTGGCTATCCTGTGTGGGAGCCTCTGGTCAGTGAGGGGCCACATGGCTGCTGGGGCCTGGATGGGTAGGGTGTGGGGGCCCAGGTGGGCGATGTGAGGGGCAGGACTGCCTGTGGATGTTTGAGGGGGAGGAGGGGTAAGGGCTTCCCCTGCGGACCCCACCACAAAGGCAAGGAGCAAGAGGCCCAGTGTGTCCCAGAGCGCACGTCCTGCTGGCTTTCAGGGCCCGGGGGTTGTGTCCCCATCTGTTCCAGGCAGAGGGTGGCAGTGTCCACTCCCCACTCCCCAGGGCTGCTGGAACCTCCTCCCACCTGTCCCGAGGAATGACTGTGCTCCCTCCTTCCCTCCACCCTGTGTGGGCTTCCAGTTCTGGGATGAATTGGTGAATCATTATAGCAAGTGACATGCAGGAGCTCAGCCCAGCCCTCCTGCTCTCCTGCAGGGAGCTTGCCTCCCAGCTGTGTGCGCATGGCTGTGCGGGGTCTGGGCCCTCGAGAGGGTGGGGCTGGGCGCTGCTCTCACCCCCTGGCTGGACACTGGGCAGGGCCCAGGGGTGAGGACACAGAGCAGGAGCACAGAGCCCGGTGGGGTTTGGACAGGAGGCGGTGTGGCCTTGAGAGAGAGAGCCCTCTGGGTCCTGTTGCCTCAGTTTCCAGAGGTGCACCCCAAGTGAGGGTGGCCTGCTTGTTCTGGGGGCTCTCCCTGCCTGGCCTGGGTGAGGCCCCAGGCCACCCAGAAAGGTAGGTAGGGCAGAGCCCCCGCACCCCCTGTGGTCCACAGCCCCAGGAGGGCCCTGCCCAGGGGTGGGGGTCCCAGAGGGGCTCCTGGTGGCTGGCCCCATCCCCAGGTCCCAGCAGGATCCAGCTGAGCCTTCACTTAGAGGCCACCAGCTACCAGGCCACTGTCCCCAAACCCAGAGGGTTCAGGCACATTGTAGCTGGTGCTGGGATGTCAGCTGAGTGAATATGGACTTTCGGGGAAGTGACTTAGATGACATCCCCTCCAGGGCCCGGGCTTCCTGTGCCAATTCTTCAACCCCATGCCAACCCGTCACCAAAAATCCAGCACAGACCACAGGCTTGTTTTGTTTTTTGTTTGCTTCCTTTTTTTTTTTTTTTTTTTTTACTTTCCCCATTGTTTGAAATTCACAAGCTATGACTAAAATAATTTCTTTCATAGAAAGAAAAGAAAAAAAAAAATATCTGTTCGTCTAACTCCAGTGTATGGTGGATATAGCAGCATCGGAAATAAAATTAAAACCACAAAAATGCAGAATTCGAGGCAGAGGACTGTGGTGTCGCCTCTTCTAGGCTCTCAGGGTGTCCCGCCCGGCCATGTCTCCTCCCGCTGCCTCAAGCGTGGGCGACCGTTCACAGTGGCAGAGGCTGAGGGGAGTGCTTGAGGGGTGGCCCGTGGATATCAGCCAGATGGGTCCAGTGGCCTCCCATGCTGGGAGGACAAGTCAGAAGGGGAGGGCCCAGTGGCCAGCCAGAAGCTCCGGAACAGTGGCCAGAGGACATAGGTCTGGTGACTGTCACCCAGGCAGCAGGACCTGGGGAGTCAGTCCTGGCCACAGGGGCTGGGAAGGAGACCACCTTGCCTCCGGGCTGTGGGTCCTCCAGCTGCAGCACGGTGTGGGCTGATGTGCCCCAGACCTCCCAAACAACCCCAAAATGAGGCTAGCGGCTCTGGGCAGCCTTGGGGGCTGGCCTCTCTTCCTGGCTGTCCCTCACCGTGGGCTGCGGATGGCAGGAGGCCAGGGAAGGACTGGACGGGAGGCTTCACTCTCTCCTGTAGCTGGGATGGGGTGCAGGTGGGGAGACGCCAGGACAGGGAGGAGGGGGCTGGGCAGCTGCAGAGAGCCGTCACCAGCCGGTTCCTGGGGAGCAGCAGGAGCATGCCCCGGGAAGACCGCCTGAGTGTGGACGGCCGGCAGAGACCCAGGGTTTCTTCCCTCTGTGAAGCCCCTTCCCCTTCTCCCTGGACCGACCTGTGTCCTTGGGGCTGGTTGGGGGCTGGAGGGCGCTGCAGGCTTTTCTCAGTAGGGATCCTGGTCTGGAGGGTGGGCAAACCTCAGGCTG
Organism: Varecia variegata; assembly: GCA_028533085.1. Lineage (NCBI taxonomy): Eukaryota > Metazoa > Chordata > Mammalia > Primates > Lemuridae > Varecia > Varecia variegata. The sequence continues at coordinate 990,890 of CM052445.1, forward strand.
AGGGAGGGTGGTACAGGCCTCCACTCCTTGGCTCATCCCAGAGGCGGGGGCTTGAAGAGAGGGGCCCAGGATCCTAGCGGCATGGGGGAGGGGCTGGGAGACCTTATGACGCTCCATCCGGTCCCCAGGTCTCTACGCAGAAAAGGGGGGTGGATGGGACCTTGTGGCGGGGAAGAGAGGAACAGGAGCCACGTCCCACTCGGGAGGGCTGCCCTCTCAAGCCCCACCCCCAGAGAAGAGCCCCGCCCTCTCCAAAGAGCCTACCCAGAGCCCCGCCCCCATCCAGAACCTATCCCCTCCCGGAGGAGCTCCATCCTCAGGGAGGGGCCCACCCAGAGTGCTGCCACACCCAGAGCCCCCACCCAAAGGGAGGTGACCCCGCCGGCAAGTAGGAGCCCTGGATCCAGGCAGGAGCCCACCCCGGCAGAGCCGGCCCCACCCGGCAGGGCTCCGCCGCTCCACGCCGCCTACTTGCAGGTGTGCACGTCGTAGACGCGCGTGCACTCCTGGCAGCTGACGTAGCAGCACCAGTGGAACACGCAGCGACACTTCTCCCGGCGCTGCTCCGTGCGCGCGTTGTGGCCGCGGCCGCAGCACAGCAGGTCGCAGCCGTCGATGCCGTGCGAGCTCACGTTGCAGGTGCGGTCGCGCGTGCCGAAGGAGCCGGTCTCCGGGTTGGGTTCGCAGAAGTTGGGCGAGGCCTCGTAGTAGACCAGGTCGCGCTCCGTGGGCACCTTGAAGTAGGTGTAGCGCGGCCGCAGCGTCTCCACCCACCCGCGGGACTCCCGGTGCTTCTCCACCACCATCTCCGAGGCGCTGTCATACTTGTCCTTCAGGAAGTCGCCGATGGCGCGGAAGTCGGGCTGCGACCACCAGCAGGTCTTCACCTCGCAGCTGCCCGACAGCCCATGGCACTTGCACTTGAGGTGCATGTGGCTGGCGATGGCCTGCGGGGCAGGCGTCAGGGGCAAGGTCAGGGCGGCCTCTGGTGCGTCTCCCCAGAGGGGGCCCTGCTCATTGCCCGCAGCCCACCCGATCCAGAAAGCCCCCAGCAGAGCTCGGGCTCCCAGGCGGAGCAGTGCCCTCTCCGCGAGACCCCAGCGTCACCCACTTCCCTAGGGTGCAGATTCCTGGGCTGTGCGTCTCCCTTGCCAGACCCAAGGCCAGCATTATCCAACCCCCCTCCCCATGAGAACTTCTACAGTATCTAGGATAGGCTAGGCACAGTGGCTCACGCCTGGAATTCTAGCACTTTGGGAGGCTGAGGAGGGATGGCTTGAGGCCAAGAGTTGGAGACCAGCCTGGACTACATAGCAAGACTCCATCTCTACAAAAAATTTAAAAATTAGCCAAGCCTGGCAATGCATGCCTCTAATCCCAGCTACTCGGGAGGCTGAGGCAGGAGCATCACTTGAGCCAAGCAGTTTGAGGGTACAGTGAGCTGTGATCACACCACTGCACTCCAGCCTGGGAGACAGAGTGGGACCCTGTCTCTGAAAAAAGGAAAAAAAATCTACGATGGCGTGAAGGAAGGAAGGAACTGTAACATGGGATAGTATACACTAAAAGTGCCAAATAGCAGTGGCAGTGCATAAGCGTGCAAGGATGCAGCAGGGACGACCTTGGTTATGACCAGGAGAACCCAGGCAGGCTGCTCAGAGGAGGTGTCTATGGGCTGGGTGGAAAGGCTTGTCATGGGCAATGGAAGTCACCCAGGAAGCTGGTCCTTTTATGGGGACTACAGGGGAACAGGGAGGCAGTACTGGGACATAGGCTGTGGGGTGCCTTTGGGGGCCTGGCTAAGGAGTGTGTGCTTTTCCCTATGGGCAGTGGGGAATTAGCTTCTCTTCCCTTTTTTCTTTAGGGGAAGGGGTGGAGTTTGGGCGAGGGGACATACAAAACTGTCTATGGCAGCACTGGGAAAAGTGCCCATGAGACATGGCCGATCCAAATTCAGAAATGCCATAGGTGCAAACCACATGCTGGATTCCCAAGACTGAGTGTGAGAAAAGGATATTAAATATCTAATTCATAATTTTAATATTGCACACATTATTAAAACGATAGCATGTTGGCTATATCGGGTTTAAGGGGGTTGAGTATTAAAACTCATTTCACCTGTGTACTCTTTTTTTTATTTTTATTTTTTTTTGAGACAGAGTCTCTCTTTGTTGCCCGGGCTAGAGTGAGTGCCCTGGCGTCAGCCTAGCTCACAGCAACCTCAAACTCCTGGGCTTAAGCGATCCTACTGCCTCAGCCTCCGGAGTAGCTGGGACTACAGGCATGCGCCACCATGCCCGGCTAATTTTTTTTCTATATATATTTTAGTTGGCCAGATAATTTCTTTCTATTTTTAGTAGAGACGGGGTCTTGCTCTTGCTCAGGCTGGTCTCAAACTCCTGACCTTGAGTGATCCACCCATCTCGGCCTCCCAGAGTGCTAGGATTACAGGTGTGAGCCACCGCGCCCGGCCCACCTGTGTACTCTTTAAATGTGGCTACTAGAAAATGTATAATGGCCTGTGTGGGTTCCATTTGTGGCTCCCATTATATGTATATTGGGCAGACCTGGTCTAAGGCTTTGACGGGGCTCTGAGTTCAGATCCTGCCTCTGTCCTGTCCTCCTCTCCCAGCTGTCTCTTGAGCCCATCCCTCTCATATTGAGTCTTTCCGGTTGACATCTAGAGGAACACGCTCCCCTACCCTGCCCAGTCCCATTGTCTAATATCCATTTTCTTTTCTTTTGTTTTAGTTTTACTTTTTTTTTTGAGATGGGGTCTTGCTCTGTTGCCCAGGCTGGTCTCGAACTCCTGGCCTCAAGCAATCTTCCCACCTTGGCCTCCCAAAGTGCTGGGATTACATGTTTGCACCACTGCACCCAGCCCTAGTTTTACTTTTGATCAATATTATATAGGTGCATACTTTTAAAAGTTCAATAGTTTCTAGGACCTGTTAAGTAGAACAGGAATCCTGGTCCCATAGGCCGCCCTTGTAATGCCTATGGCTCTAATAACACTTGTCTTGCCATTTCTTGCCCTCTCACCATGAAGGATGGGAGTTTAGCTCTCCCTCAGCACCCCAGCACTTGGATGAACACTTCCCAGCCACCACCTCCTCCTACCCTAAAACTGAGTGTAATTTCAGATCAATATTCACTGCTGATGGTATTGGGACTATATTAAATGTCATACTCCACTGAGCCAAGTATTATAATAATTATGATGACTTTTCCTTTCTTACATGACCTTTTGTTGTTGCTGTTGTTAATGTACCTGTGATGGATTCAGCCCCCAATTCTCCCTTAATTGTCTAAATATCCTCTTCAAGATGTTCAAACCTCAGGCTTTATATCAACTTCATCTTCTTGGAGACATGTTTTTATCAGAAAAGGTCTTATAAATTTTGTGAAATACGCACATCTGAAAACACATCTTTTCTACTAGCCCATTTAATTGATACTTTAGCAGGGTATAAAATTCTTGGCTTGAAATCATTTTTACCTCTTAGAATTCTGAAAGTACTACTCCATTTTCTTCTAGCTTTCATTGTGGTTCCTGAAAAGTCTGATGCCATTTCGATTCCTGCTCCTGAAGCCCAATATTCTCCTTTGAAGCTTGGAGGGCTCTTCTATGTCATAGCCTCTGACTTTCACAACAGTGTGTTTTGATGTGGGTCTTTTCCCTCTGTCCAGGAATTAATTTATGTTCACGAAGTGACACTTATGTGTCACTTACTGGACCTGTTTGGTCTGAAACCTGTGCTCAGTTCCGGGGAAACTTCCTGATTGTTTCTTATCGGATTTCCTCTTCTTTGCACTCATCATTGTCTTTCTTGGACAGATCTTCCAAATATTCCGTTTTCTTCTATTTTCCATTTATTTGTCCTTTTCTCTTCTTTGGGAGAGGGTGTCTCAACTATCTTCCAGCCTTTCTGCTGAGATTTTTTTTCTGTTATCATATTTTTAATTTCTAAGGGCTCTTTTTTTCTCTGAATGTTCTTTAAAATTAACATCCTGTTCTAATTTCATGGATAACTGTATCCATGTTTTATCTCTTTGGGGATATTAATGATAGTTTTTTAAGTTTCATCTTTCTTTACAGTGTGTTCTTGCATAAATATTTTGTTGTTGTTGTTGTTTGTTTGTTTTGGTCTTTAGCATCTATATCTATTAGAAGCTTTCCTCAGAGGTCTGGTGACCCTTGGCTATCTGCTCATATTTAAAAGTGGGGCACTACAATTTTTTTTTTTTTGAGACAGGGTCTCACTGTATTTCCCAGGCTAGAGTGCAGTGGCATCATCATAGCTCATTGCAACCTCCAGCTCCTGGGCTCAAACGATCCTCCTTCCTCAGCCTCCTAAGTAGCTGGGACTACAGCTGTGCGTCACCATGCCCGGCTGCACTAAAAATCTCATTGGAAGTTCCTGTGCATGGGAGGGACTTGTCAACTTTAATCCTCACTATAGAGTGATCTAGCTGCATTATTTTACTTGGGACCCTCCACGTCAGTATCTTGAAGCCTCTGCATTTGAGTTGATCAGATTGCCCAGAGGAGAATCTTCCATTCTCCTGCTTGGAGGATATTAATAGTCAGGGTTTGCTGCTAGGATTAGGAAATCAGGAAGAGAGAGAATGGCATGAGCTTCCGTACGTAGAGAGACTATTTTCACACAGTGGCAGCCTCACCCTCAGGTGTGCCTGGTGTCCTGCAGACCAGAGACCTCTGCTTTACCCTTTTCAGAGAACAGACCCCCAGACTTGTGCCGTGGGAAAGGGAGAGGCTGCTGCCTGGCTACGGGGAGGTGGGCGGAGGAGTGGATGGGTTGTTAAGTGCTCTTAAAATAAACTTTCAACCAGTCTTTCTGTTTTCAACCCCATCTTTATCTCTACTTCTCAAGATCCCTGACACGAAGAATTCCTGGACTGGTTCTCAGATTGCTCCTCTACTGGCTCAAGCCTTCATTTTCTTGGGCCTGCTTGATGCATCTATCTGCTTTTTAGCTTTCAAAGTTTCGTTACCATTCTCCCTTTTCCTGTTTTCCATATTCTCATGTGTGTCTGTGTCTCCATCTACCCATTTCCTCTACCCATCCATCGTCTGTCTATTAATATCCATCCGTCCACCTACTATCTCTTCCATCTATATTGAATCTATCCTATGTCTACCCATCACCTGTATCTACTATCTATAGATCCCATCCATCTCTCTCTCTCTGCTTATATCTACCTATCTCTATATATCTATTTATTTAAAAATTAATTTACTTTCATTCTAGTGGGGTTCCAGGAGGGTGCAGAGGGAAATGTTTATGTTCAGCCTGTCATCTCTAACTGGAAGTCCCCATTCATTCTGCAGTTCTGCAATTTTTATAGTATTCTTTCCCAAATCTATTATATTCTTTTTTTAATAGTTTCTAGTTCCCTGTTGAAATGTTCACATCTGCATTTTAGCTTTGTGAACATAAGTAAGCCTTTTTCCCCTGATAATCTGTGCCTAATAAATCTAGTATCTGGAATCCGTATGGGTTTGTTTCTGTTGTTTTGCTGATTAAAATTCATTGTGTCATCAGATCATGTGAAAGGTTATCTTTAATTGTGTGCTGGACATTGCGTTTGAAAAATTCTTATAGAAAAATGTTCTTGTAAAAGTTTTATTATTTTACCTTTCCCATTTGGATGTGGAATGGAGTTTTGTAGACAGTGAGAGGTAGAGAGACCTAGGCTAAATTTCTCCCGTGCTGCTATCTGTCGTGGTCTGTCCTGCTGAAACGCAATACCTGAGACTGGGTAATTTGTACATTTATTCTCCCACAGTTCAGGAGGCTGGGAAGTTCAAGATCAACATGGTGGCAGGTTAGGGCCTGGTTTCTCTGCTTCCAAGATGATGCCTTGAACACTAAGTCCTCCAGAGGGAAGGAATGCCGTGTCCGCACATGGTGAGGGGTTGGGGGGAGAGACCCACTCCCAAAGCCTTTCTATGGCAGCATCAATCCCATCACAGCAGCAAAGCCCTCCCGACCTCAGCACCTCCCAACACTGCTGCGCTGGGGGTCCAGTTTCCAACATGGGAATTTGGGGGATCCACTCAGGCCGCAGCACTATCTGACGGACTGCATCCCAACTGCTGACAAGCCCATCCCTGCTGCACTGCCCAACATCCCCTATCATGAATCGGGCGACTGTATACATGTGGAGATTCTATTATGCATTTTTAGCAGGGTGCTTTTTATATTTCCTCCTGCATTTGAAGTTGTCTTCTGCAGGAAGACTAGTCCAAGTTCTCTAGTCCCTCATTGTCGGAAGGTAAATATCCCCTAGTCACACTTCGGCACTCTGCAATCCCCGGATGCCACTGGCCAAGGCCAGCTGCCATCGCTGTGATGCCACAAACACTGCACACCCTGGGTCCTTACACCCGTCTCTGCCCTCAGCAGTCATCTCTCTCTTGGTCCTCCACTGACCTTCTGACCGAGTCCTTCTAACAAGCTGTTATGGTCTGAATGTTTGTGTCCCCCAAAGTTTATAGGCTGAAATACCTTCAAGATGATGGGATTAGGAGGTGGGGACTTTAGGAGGTGAGGAGGTGATAAGAGTGGAGAGCTCATAAATAGGATTATTGGCTTATAACAGGGACCCCCAGGAGAACCTCACCCCATCTGCCATGTGAGGACACAGCAAGGAGGCACCATCTGTGAACCAGGAATCCAGGCCTTTGCCACGCCTTGATCTTGGACTTCCAGCCTCCAGAACTGTGAGCAATCAACTTCCACTGTTCACAAATTAATTATCCAGTCTAAGGTATTTTGTTATAGCAGCACAAACAGACTGAGACACAAGGGTCACGATGTCCTTCACAGGTTGGTCCCTGCCAGTCTGTCCACATCAAAACCTTCTTTCTCCCTCTGCATCCATATTCTGCCCAGACTAAACTGCTTTCAGCCTTTCCCCGCTGGGCTGCCTGGGGGGGCCTCTCCCGGCCTCCCCCCACCTAAATACCCGCCAGCCGCCCTTGGCGTCTGGTCACGTGAATCTCATTGCGCAACTCGGGATTTCTGCAGTCTTCCTGACGTCTCCCTCCCGGACCGTGCAACAGCTCCTGCAGGCCAGTCCTCTTCCCTATCCTTCCTTCCTGGCTGCTGTCCCCTAGGAAGGCACTGGCCGAGGACCTACCTGGCGTCCGGCCTCGTTGTTGTGGCGGTTCATGGCAGAGCGGGCATCTGGCCGGTTCTCCCGGGCATCTGCGAACTCCCGAGACACCATCCCGCCAAACTCGATGTCCTCGCTGCAGCCGCCCCACTTCCAGCCCTCGCCCGGTGAGCCCTGATGGCGGCTGCTGCAGCCGCAGATGGCGGCCGCGCCCTCTGCACACGAGCGTGTCACCGCGAAGGCCACGCCAGCTGAGGCGATGGCATGGACAAAGGCTGACTCCCGGGTGGCTGTGGAGAAAGTAGAGACTCAGGGTTAGCTCGGCTGGGCTCCGACAGCTGCTGGGGGCAGGGTGGGTGTCCCTAAGCGGGCAGGTGAGGAGACAGAGAACTTCCCTGAAGAAAGTTGGCCAGACAGGGTGGCTCAGGCCCATAGTCCTAGCGCTTTGGGAGGCTGAGGCAGGAGGATCGCTTGAGCCTAGGAGTGTGAGGCTGCAGTGAGCTATGATGATGTCACTGCACTCCAGCCTGGGGTGACAGCAAGACCCTGTCTCTAAAAAATAAAAAGTACACAGAGGGCCAATGTGCACCTGGAAAGATGTTTGACCTCACTCTTCACGGGCAATGCAAATCAAAACTGAAGGCGGCATCACTCACGCCCACCGGGACGGCTGCAGTCGCAGTGTCCGGGAGCAGCAGGTGCTGGCAAGGACGCGGAGAAACTGAGACCCTTGCCCGTGGCTGGGTGGGGAAACAGCGTGGTCCCCTCGGAAGGCACTCGGGCAGCTTCCTCAAAAGTTAAACACACAGCAGCCATCAGCCCCTGGGTTTGCCCCGCAGGAAACCCATGTCCACAGAACGACTCGGAAGCAAACACTCACAAGAGCTCCAAACGGGACGCACCCAGATACCCACTGACAGGAGGACATGTCGGGAAGCTGCGGCATGTCCCTCAGGCATTCGATTTAGCGGTAACAGGAAAATAGCACGGATAGATCTCAAATCATCACACTGACTTTTTAAAAAGGCAGCAAAAATCAGACAAAAGAGAGCCACCTCCCCCTGGCACCCTGGCTGGCCGGAGTGGAGACCCCAGAGTGTGGCTCAGGCCCCACACGCTGCCCCCTCTGCAGTGGCCCAGGCCGCTCCCCTCCTCCACCCCGAGCACCAGGCACAGCCCAGGGTCCCGATGTCTCCACGTCCTTGCCAACACTTGCTACTCCCCAGCGCTTTGATTCTGGCTGTCCCAGTGGGTCAGCCTCCTTTGGTTTTGACTCCTCTGGGGTCTTCCCAAGACAGGGGGCCTCCAGCACCCGGCTTCCTCAGTGCCAGCCCTGTGTGCCCAGGACATGGCCCCGCCCTGAGCTTGGGCCTGCCGGGCAGCCTGGGCTTCTCCGGACGGGATGGATAATGCACCCTGCTTCTCCCAGGTGTGTGCAAACGCTTCTGCACCCATGCAGGGACGGTCTGCTGTGGGTGGGCAGGGGGCGAGGGGAGGGCCCGCCATCCGACACGGGTGAGCAGAGCCCCTGCTGTGTGCCAGGCACTGCATTCGGAGCCAGGAAGCAACAGCAAGGTGGACGAGAACCTGACCTACTGACTAGCAGGGATTTTACAAACCCAGCTGGAAAAAATGCTCTGGGCTTTGGAGCTTGCAGGCCTGGCCTGAGCCCTGGCTTGGCCTCTGGGGACTGGTGTAGCCTTGGGCAGTTTCCTCGATGCCTCTGAGGCTGTCACGGGGGTCCGGAGCCCCTCGGCTCGGAGCTTCTTTCTCCCTTGTGGACAGGAGGCTCTCTCAGAGCCAGGGGCCTCCTGTGGGGCAGGGCAGGGGGACAGGGGGTGTGCCCTGCTGTGTCCTTCACCTCCTCCTGGGCAGAGGCTCCAGTGGGCCACTCGGGGTCACCAGACAGTCATCACAAGGGGCTGCTGCCCCCAGCCACGAGCCAGAAGGGCGCTCTCCATTTCTTCTGTGTCCACCGGCCACCACCGGCCACCACCGGCTTAGGGAAGGGCTCTGCCAGAGACTGTTCACGCCACACCTGAAACTCAGCCTTGACCCACTGGGGTTCCAGCCTCTCGAGGTGGCCCTGGGATCTCCCAGCGCACTCTGTCACTCTCCACCCTTCTCTGTGGGTGCACCTCCCACCTGGACCTGAAGAGGATCCCAGTAGGGATGGGCCCCAGCCTCCAGCCTCCCGCACTCGCATGCACACTCACGCGTGCACACTCACACATGTGCACACTCACACACATGCGAACACTCACACATGCATGCACACTCACACATGCGTGCACACACACACGTGCACACTCACACACATGCAAACACTCACACATGCATGCACACTCACACATGCGTGCACACACACACACGTGCACACTCACACACATGTGAACACTCACACATGCATGCACACTCACACACACGTGCACACGCACTGCAGCCTGAGCTCCTTGCCTGACGCCAATCTGGCCATGCCAGGCCCCTCCCCAGATTCTCAAAGGCTATCTCCTTGCCTGACTCCCTGGCCTCCAGCCACACTCGGCCCTCTGTCCTCCCATCGGGCTCTTTCTGGCTCCTTCCTGGGCTCATGCAGCAGCCAGAGGCCGGGGCGGTGTCCACGGTTTGCCACATGACTCCTTCCCCAGCCCTGCTGCGGGGGGGGGGGGGGG
>CM052445.1:1010008-1084486 GCA_028533085.1 Varecia variegata
CTCAGTTCCTGGAAAGCACTGGATACTTGTGTTTTAAAGAAAGAAGGAAAGAAAATCCTTCAGGATACAGCCCAAGTGCCACCTTCCCTGGGAAATCCTTCCGGGATTCCCCCAGGTGTGCACTCCTGTCCTTAGGCAACTCATGCAGCACATCTTTACTAAGCACCTGCTGTGTGCCGGAGCTCACCGCTGTGCTGTCCACACATGTGTCACAAATGGCATGAGATAGAAGGATGATGTCACACACCAGACCCCTGGGAGACCCTCAAGGATCCCAGCTCTCATTCTAGGAGACTCCTCGATCTTCCTGGAGCATGCCCAGCCCTGGGGAGCTCGTCCCAGAAATCAAGAGAGGCAGTCATCAATAATAGCTGGGACTTCTGAAAATCAGGTGTGTCCAATCCCCTGTTTTCCACAAAATTTAAGGAGGACCTAATAGAGTCATGTGCTGACAGACTTTTAAAAGGTTTTGGTGATAGGTCATGGTGTGGTTTTTGGCACATATAACTCTGAAAAAAAAATCAAAGAATTGAGAGACACATAATAATGCAGCTCTTCCATTTAACCTATTTGTTTATGCCAACCAGGTTTTTTACATCTGGATCTATAAAGTTCAAAAAACAAGAAGGGGCCATAGCTAACATCACACCCAATGGGGAAAGACTGATAGCTATTTCTCTAAGATTAGAAAGAAAACAGGGAAGGCTACTTGCAACTCTGCCATTCAAGATGGTACTGGAAGCTCTGGCCAGGGCAATTAAGAAAGAAAACGAAATAAAAGGCGTCTGGATGGGAAGGAAAAAGTAAAACTCTCTTACCTGTAGAAAGCCCTAACAAATCTGCAAAAAATCTATTAGAACTGATAGATGACTTCAGCAAGGTGACAGAACACAAGAGCCATATTAAAAATCAGTTGTGTTTCTACACACTAGCAATGAACAATCCAAAAATGAGATTAATGAAACAATTCCATTGACAATAGCATAAGAGAGAATAAAATACTTTGAAATACATTTAACAAAAGAAGTGCAAGATTTGCACACTGAAAACTACAAAATGTCTTTGGAAGAAATTAAAATAAATGGAAAGATATCCCGTGTTCATGGATCAGAAGACATAATATTGTTAATAGAAAACTATTCCCCAAATTGATCAGCAGATTCAATACAATTGCTAAGAATCCAAGCGCCCATCCCCCCTTTTTCAGAAATAAACAGACTAATCCTAAAATTCATGTGGAACTGTAATGCTCTCCAAATAGTCAAAATAACCTTGAAAAAGAAGAAGAAAGCTGGAGGACTCACATTTGCTGATTTCAAAACATACTACTAAGCTACAGTAATCAAAACAATATGGCACTGGCATGAAAACAGGCATATAGACCAATGGAATAGAACAGACAGCCTGGAAAGAAACCCATACATTTAGGGCCAGTTGATTTTCAACAAGGGTACCAAGACCATTCAATGGGGAAAGAATAGTTTTTGCAACAGGTGGTACTAGAATAACTGGATTTCCACATGCAAAAGAACAGGACTGGACCCCTGACTCACATTATATACAAACATTAACTCAAAATAGATCAAAGGCCTAAATGTAAGAGCTAAACTATAAAACTCTTACAAGAGAAATTAATAGGAGTAAATCCTTATGACCTTGGGTTAGGCAGTTGTTTCTTAGATGTGGTATCAAAAGTCAAGTAACCAAAGGAAAAAAATGGATTGGATTTCCTCAAAATTAAAACCTTTTGTGCATCAAAGGACACCATAAAGAGAGTGAAAAGACAACCCACAGGATGGGAGACAGTATTTGCAAATCACATACTGGATAAGGGACTTGTGTGCAGATTTTATAAGGAACTCTTACAACTCAACAACACAAAGACAAATAATTAAATGTAGACAGAAGAACCGAATAGACACTTCTCCTGAAAGGATACGCATGAAATGATGCTCGACATCATTAGCCATCAGGGAAATGCACTTCATACCCCCTAGGATGGCTAGAATAAAACAAACAAACAGAAAATAACAAGTGCTGAGAGGATGTGGAAATCAGAGCCCTCATACACTTCTGGTGGCAATGGAAAACGTTGCAGCCACTTTGTAAATGTTTGGCAATTCCTCTACCCCTCACCAATTCTACTCCTAGGCATATACCTAACAGAATTGAAAATACGTGTCCACACAAAAAGCAGCATTATTTATAACAGTCAAGATGTAAAAACAGGCTGAGTGCAGTGGCTCATGCCTGTAATCCTAGCATTCTGGGAGGCTGAGGCGAGAGGATTGCTTGAGGTCAGGAGTTTGAGACCAGCCTGACCAAGAGTGAGACCCCGTCTCTACTAAAAATAGAAAAAATTAGCCAGGCGTGGTGGTTCACCTATAGTCCCAGCTACTTGGGAGGCTGACGCTGGAGGATTACTTGAGCCCAGGAGTTTGAGGTTGCAGTGAGCTGTGATTACGCCACTGCACTCTAGCCCTGGCAACAGTGCAAGACTCTGTCCCAAAAAAGAGAAGTAAAAACAACCCAAATGTCCATCAACAAATGAATGGATAAACAAAATGTAGTTTATCCATAATGGAATATTACTCAGCTTTAAAAAGGAAGGAAGTTCTGATATATGCCCATGTGGCAAGTACACCACACACACACACGCACACATACACATGCACATGCATGTCACATACACATGTACACAAACACCACACAACATTCACATGCATGTGCACACACCAAACCATATATACATGTACTACATGTACACACATGCACACATATTACACCACACCCCATCCACGCACACATACAGTGCACCACACACCCCACACACACATCCCCGACACACTCCATGAGCCACACCACCCTGGGACCTCACTGCTTGTGTTCACAGAAGTGGCCGTCCCCCAGGGGAGCCCCACCATGTAGTTACCCCAACCAGCAGCTCTGTGAAGTCAGCCACACTGCAATTATTCTTCCATTTTATGGATGGGGATGCTGATGTTCCAGGAATTGAGCTGACTCTCATTCAAGGTCACAGCGAAGCCACCACTCAGCTTCCCTCAGCTCCAGCTTCTTTCCCTACGAGGACCCCTGACTTGTCCCTTGGAGACTTTCTTTTGGCCTCCTTCCCTCCTTCCTTCCTTCACGTTCCAGCTGCTGGGTCTGAACAGGCCATTCCTTCCTTCCTCGGGTATCACCAAGCTGGGTGGGGGGAAGGCTGTGAAGCCTGGCGAGGGGGTCTGAGGGTGCTGCCACATCATTTGAGGTGTGAGAACAGAAGTCTAAGGGAACTGGGTGGGAGTCACACAGATAGCAGGGGAAAGGGTGTTTCTGGCAGAGGGACCTGCAAGTGCAAAGGCCTCAGAGGTTGGACCATGATCCATGTTTGAGAAGCAGCCAGGAGACGGGTGGGCATCAGTGGGCTGGAGACGGGACAGGGAGTGTCTTAGTCTGTGCAGGCTGTTTTAACACAATACCATAGCCTGGGCGGCTTATACACAGCAGAAGTTTATTGCTCACAGTTCTGGAGGCTGGAAGTCCAAGATCACAGCGTGGCAGAGTCTGTGTCTGGTGAGGCCTCACATTCTGGTTCACAGGTGGTGCCTTCTCACTGGGTCCTCGCATGGCAGAAGGGGTGAGGGTCTCTCTGGGGTCCCTTTTATAAGGACACTAATCCCATCCATGAGGCTCTACCCTCATGACCTCATCCCCTCCCCAGAGGCCCCACCTCCTAAGATCATCACTTTTCGGGTGAGGCCCAGCACCCCCAGGACTGCAGAGTCCTGGGCAGGACTTTCTCAACATGAGCTTCCCTGCCTCTGCCCAAGCAGCCTTCCCCCAGCACCATGGTCTTCCCAGGTTTATTGTATAATAGCATCAAAAAGAAAAAAGTACTTAGGAATACATTAACCAAGGAGGTACAAGACTCATACCCTGAAAACTACAAAACATTGCTGAAAGACATTAAAGAAGACCTAAATAAATGGAAAGACATTCTATGTTCCTGTATTAGAAGACTTAATATTAAGGTGGCGATACTTTCTAAAGCAACCTACAGAAGCAATGCAATCCCCATCAAAATCCTAATAGCCTTTGTTTTTGGCAGTAATGGAAAAGCTGATCCTAAAATTTATATAAAGTTGCAAGGGACCTCCAATAGCAAAAACAATCTTGAAAGGAAAGAACAAAGTTGGAAGACCCAGTCTTCCCAATTTCAAAACATACTACAAAATTACAACAATCTAAATAGTGTGGTATTGGCAAATGGGTAGACATATAGACCAATAGAATGAAATTGAGAGTGCAGAAATAAACACACACATCTATGCCCAACTGATTTTCAACAAGGGTGCCAAGACCATTCAATGGAAAGAAGCATAGTCTTTTCAACAGATGTAGTGGAATAACTGGATTTGCACATGCAAAAGAATGTGGTTTGATCCCTACCCCACACCATATACGAAGATGAACTCAAAATAGATCAAACACCTAAATGTAAGAGATAAACTATTAAACTCTTAGAAGAAAACATAGGTGTAAATCTTTGCAACCTTAATAGGGTGGTGTTTACTTCAATATGACATCTAAAAAGATTGGACTTCACCAAAATTAAAAACTTTTGTGTATCAAAGGACATTCTCACAAAAGCGAAAAGAGAACCTACATAATGGAAGAAAATATTTGCAAATCACATGTGCGGTATTTATCTTGTATCCAGACTATCTAAGGAACTCTTACAACTCAACAACAACAAAAGAGAGTAATCCAATTTTAAAAATGGGCAAAGGACTTGGAGACATTTCAAAGAAGATATACAAATGGCCAAAAAGCCCATGAAAAGATGTTCACCATCATTAGCCATCAGGGAAATGCAAATTAAAACCACAAGGAGGTACCACTTCACACACCATGGGATGGCTAAAATTTAAAACAAAACAAAATGAAACGGAAAATAGTACATGGAGAAATACAGTATGTGGAGAAACTGGAACCCTCGTACACTGCTGGTGGGAATGCACAGTGGTGCTGCCACGGCGGGAGGCCGTGTGACGGCTCCTCAGAAAGCTAAACACAGAATCACCCTGCGACCCAGCAATTCCACTCCTGGTTATTCATCCCCAAAGACTTGAAAACAGGTGTCTAAACACATGCTCACCCAAGAACATTCATAGCAGCATTATGCACAGTAGCTGAGAGGTGGGAAAATGTGCGTGTCCATCGCCTGAAGCATGAATAAGCCCATGTGGCCCGTCCCACAGTGGAACATCATTCAGCCATCAGAGGGCATGAGGTGTTGGAACCACGACAGCATCGACGGCCCTCGGCAGTGTGGCCAGTGAGAGAAGCCAGACGCAAAAGGACACATCATGAGTGGTTCCATTCCCACTAAATGTCCACGGGAGGCAAAGCCACAGGCGTAGACAGCGGAGCGGTGCCGCCAGGGGCCGCAGGGGAGGGGAGTGATGGCTTCATGGGTACGGGTCTCCTCGGGGGACGAGAATATTTTGGAACCAGACAGTGGCGATGGTTGCGCCATTCTGTGAATGCACGAATGCTACGGGACTGTGTGCTTTCAAATGGCTACTTCTGTGTTGTGTGAATTTCACCTCAATTTTTCTTTAACAAAGGTGCTAAAATTGCCATTCTGTGTATTGCAATCTGTCTCTGTCTCTGTGTCTTTGTGTCTCTGTCTCTGTGTCTCTTTCAGTATCTCTGTCTCTCTTAGTCTTTCTGTGTCTCTCTCTGTCTCTCTCAGTACCTCTGTCTCTGTTTGTCTCTGTCTCTCTGTGTCTCTTTTTTCTTTCTCTCTTTCTCCATCTCTTTCTCTGTCTCTCTCTGTCTCTGTATTTCTGTCTCTGTGTCTCTCTCAGTATTTCTTTCTCTGTCTCTCAGTCTCTCTTTGTGTCTCTCTTCTTTTTCTCTGTCTCTCCATCTCTCTCTCTGTCTCTGTCTCCCTGTCTCTCCCTGAGAGGCCCCCAAACCTCTCGGTTCTCATGGTATTTTTCAGGTTGGCGTTTTCTCTGCAAGACCCTCCTGAAGCCCCGGCTCTGGCAAGAAGCCGTCCAGACCAGCCTCGGTCTGAGCATCCTAGGACTGTCGTCCACTTTCCTTTTGGGGGAGGGGAAGGAGGCAGGATCCCTGAATGATCCCACGGGGCCAAGTCACCCCAAGCTCCAGACATCCCCCACCGTGGGTGGGCTGGGGAAGGCCGCTCGGCGACGCCCCCCTGTTTGGGGGGCCACCTGCAGCCGCCCAGCAGACGGGAATGCTGGGCAGAGGCAGAAGGAGACGCATTTCCCGCACCCTCCTGCTCGGCCCCTCCCGTACCTTTGTCCAGCACGGGCCCGAAGATGGCCAGGCTGTTGTTGACGGTGGTGCAGTTCCAGCGGCGGCCGCGGAACTGGTGCTGGCACTCCTGGATGCCCATCTTGATGCCCTCGGCCACGCTGGGCATGATCTCCACGTAGTTCCGGCAGAAGCGCAGCTGCTTGGGTACCAGGCCCGGGATGCTGGCACACAGGATGGGCTGGGTGCCCAGGGAGGAGTACTGGGGCCCGACGGCCAGGGACCTGCAGGGGAGGATGAGACAGTGACGCGCCAGCCCTGCCCAGGGCGGTGGACAGACCCGTTGCTTTGGGGGCTCGAGTGCATTCAGAGGGGCAAGGCGCGGCTTCCACCAGGAAGGAAACTCGATTTTAAGGAGAGGCCGAACTCTGCTCTCCCCTGTACCCGACGCTCAGCTCAAAACACAAACTGTCAAGATTTGCAGCATGAAGTGGGACAGCCCCAGGCTCCCGCTCTGCCCGGCTGTGGGGAACCTGCTCGCGCTGGGACTGCGCCTGAAGCCACTGTCCGCTCAGAGACCCGAGCACTCGGGGCCGGCAGTGCTGGCACAGGTGAAGGGGGCGCCCAGAGGACAGACGCGCTGGATCTGGCGTTCCTGGCGTGGTGGGTACGACCCGGGGGCAAACATCACTGCCGGACTCTTGCCCACCACGAGAGCCCAAGAGCACGGTTTTGGCTATTTACCCCAGAGACAGCGACACACACGTCCACGGTAAGACATGTTCCAGAATCTTCCCTGGGCTTCAGACGTGAGGGCGAGAACTTGGAAGCTACCCAAGTATCCGTCAATAGGAGAGTGGATGAGCAAACACATCCACATTAACTGCCGTGCCACACTGCACGGAGGTTAAAAAGAATGGGACACAGATCCACAGTGGGGTGTACGGGTCACAGCCGCGGCGTGCCGAGCCAGGGCCCTCCGCCGCCCTCCACGTGAGACCCAGGCCAGGCAAAACTCATCCCGGGGAGAAGAATCGGGACAGCGGCTGCCTCGCTTCCTCGTTTTTGCAGGTGGCACGAGGGAACAGCTCCCAGACTGCACTCTGCTTTTGCAAAAGGCATCAGCCCCCTACCTGTGCCTGTGAATTAGTGTAGTTAAGTTTTAAAGTAATTACAATACAAAAACTGTAAAAGGCAGTCTCTTGGCAGCACCAGCCATGCTTCGCACTTCAGGTGTGAGCCGTGGCTACCCCGTAGGGGACCATTAGGCAGGAAATGTTCCCGTCATTGGGGAAGTTCTGCAGGGCCACCCTGCTCCAATGGGCCCAAGTGTTTTTGTGTTTAATTGGGCTGTTGGCATTTCACATTAAAATGAACTGAACCGCACACTTAAGTTCTTCCATTTTTCTGTACAAAATCGCACATCAATGTATTTATTTACTTATTTAGAGACAGGGTCTCACTCTGTCACCCAGGTTGAAGTGCCGTGGTGTCATCATAGCTCACTGCAGCCTCGAGCTCCAGGGCTCAAGTGATCCTTCCACCTGAGCCTCCCCAGTGGCTGGGACTACAGGTGCCTGCCACTGTGCCCTGCTGGGGCTTCTGTGTTTAAGCCGGGACAAGTTGGTCACCCCAGGTATGAGTTGTGGGTCCACAGGGATTTGCTGTCCAAGTGCTGCATCATTTCTATGTGTTTGAAAATTTTCAGGATGGAATGTCGTGGGGACAAAGATCTGAACGTCATGGCTGAGGTCTGGGAGAGCATCTCAGTAGGGCTGGTCCGAGGTCACAGCTGGGGAGGGGCAAAGTGTGTCTGTCCATAGGAAGGAAAAACTCCACTTGTTGAATGTGTTTGTTTACTTCAGACTTAGAATGAGTGGAAAGCAAAGGAATCCGTTTAGATAGAAAGAAAAAGGGGAGTCTCTGTCTGTGAATAGGAACTGCCTCAGGGGACGTGGCCAGTTCCAAGGGATCCATTCTGGGGGCTGTCTGTGGTGGGGGCAGAGGCAGAGGGCTCTATGCCCACCCCCAGAACCCTACAACCTCCACAGAGAGCTCAGAGCCAGGGGACACCTCGGTTCCCTCCCTGCCTGTGGGCACAGTGGGGCAGCCTTGTCTGTGGCCTCCAGGGGAGGCAGAGAGGGGTCTCGGGAGCGTGCACCCTTGCCCAGCCTCCTTCCTGGGGCGATGCTGAGTCAGCGGGCTCCGTCCCCCTGCCCCGCCCTCCTCCTGGGCAGGCCCCGGCCTGCGGCCCTGGGAGAGCGTGGCCGGGGTGCAGGCGGCCGGCCCAGGGGCAGTTGCCCTTCTCCCGCAGCTCCGACTGGGTCCCTGATGCCAGCGCCCTCCTGAACTGGGGCGGGGGGTGGGCTTCCCCTGCGTGCTCCAGGCCCCAGCACCTCTCGAGTTCCTGGAATTGCTTCCTGAAACGTTTCTCCGTCTGACAGGGAGCCTGGCCACCTAGGAGGCCTGGCAATGCACCATGCGGGCCCTGCCTGGGGAGGGCAGAAAGCTGGGCCCCGCTACCAGGTGAGGGAGCCGGGCCTTGAAGAATCACTTGGATTATTTAAAGAAAATCATATAAAAAGTCCAGGCTGGGTACGGTGGCTCACTCCTGTAATCCCAGCATTTTGGGAGGCTGAGGTAGGAGGGTCGCACAAGGCCAGGAGTCTGAGACCAGCCTGGGCAACACAGCAAGACCACATACCTACAAAAAAAATTAAAAAAACCTAGCCGGGCATGGTGGTGTGTGGTTGTAGTCCCAGCTACTCAGGAGGCTGAAGCAGGAGGATCACTTGAGCCCAGGAGTTTGAGGCTGCAGTGAGCTGTGATGACACCACTGCATTGCAGCCTGGGTGACAGAATGAGACCCTGTCTCAAAAAAAAAAAAAAAAAAAAAGTCCAAACCGGGCATGCACTATCCTCCCCCCATTTCGTCCCCAGAAAGCCTCCAAGATCCAAATTTCTCATCCAAGGAGAACTTAGATGCCCCAGAATGTATGAATGGTTGGAAAACCATGACCCATAGTTTCTTCCTCCCACACCCTTCTGGGTCAGCCTCCCTGGGACAAGGGAAGCAGAAAGAAATTGTTACAAGGGACAGAGCGGAGAGGAAAGCAGTGGTTCCGAGGAACCAGGAGTGCTGACACACAGCTGCACCGAGCTTCTAGCACGTATGTGTGTGTGGGTTTCATGCTCCCGCCACATGGCAGAGTTTCTGGGTATCTTGAGAGCAGAGACCACATTTTGTCATCTCCACACCAACCGTTACCGAGACAAGAGTATGTTTCTCCCAGCGACAACGTCCCAGAAATTGCAGCTGCTGCTGCAGTGCGTCCCCTCCACTCCTGGTCCAGGGCACAGCCCCACTGCTGGCAGGGGCTGGTGGACACAGATGATGTTCCTGTCGTCTTTCAAAACGCCAGGCGGCAGCTGTGACGGGAGGTGGCTCAGGAGCACCTGTGTGACGCCAGGTGCTGGGCTTGCTGGCCGGCGGCCGGGCGGGGTGAGCAGCCGCACCTGAGAGAAGGTGGCGGTGGCCACTTGCCCTGTGAGGAGACTGTTCCCTGCCTCACTCCCCCGCTTTGTCCCCCGAGTCTCTCCAAGCCCAGAATTCTGATGGGCCCCAAAGCCCCCTCCCCGAGGCCCAGGACTGTGCGTGTGATGGACGCCCTTCATATACGAGGGCAGACGACCTGCGTCCGTCCAATCACACATGTGCTTTCAGAAGTCAGACAGATCCAAAGCTTGGGGAGTCTGCGCAGGCTCTGAGGAGGACAGGCACAACCGAGGACCAGAGCGCGGCCCCCGGAGCTGAGAAGCCCCCGGGCGACATCTGGCTAGTGCTCTGGGACCTGGTCCTGCACACAACCCCAAGGAACTGGCCCTTGGTGATCTGGATGGGGCTGGCGGCAGGCTCTTCCTCAGCCCTCTTGGCCTTGCAAGACCGCAGGCAGGAAACACAGGGAGCCCACCCAGACTTGCCCCCTGCAGGACTCGGAGCTGTGGGGAGCCCCTCAGGGTGCGGCCGCCTGCCACACAGCGCCAGGAGTTAAGGATTCGCCATCTCCCTTCCCTCCGCTGACAACAGATTTCCTGGGCTTCCTCTGAGTCCCAACACCTTCTTGGGCCCAGAGAGACAGAAAGGGATGTTAGGTGGATGCCATCGCCTCAGACACCTTGCGGTGCAAGCTCCGAGGATCCAAGCCAGAGCCGCAGCCGCCTGCCATGGGCTCTTCATCGTGGCCTTTAGAGAGCCCGTCCCTCTTTCTCCACCCGCCTCCCACCACTCTGGCACCTGTGCCCTTGAAAGGGCGTCTTGCTGAAGCTGGTATTTCTTCCACCATGTCCCCGGCATCGATGCTGTAATTAATGACCCCCGGCCCCTCCCCCGGCCCGGCCTGCTGGGGTGGAGGGGCGATCCTTAGGGTCACTCACACAAGGGGCCAGGGTGTCCTGGCTCAGGCTCAGGCGAGCGTTGGGAGCAGGAGGAGCTTCTAATCAGTTATGCCCCCGTCCCCGTTCACTCCCTGGATGCCATCTGTCCGGGTTGCAGTGAGGTCTGGACCCTGCCTCAGGGTGGTGGGTGGGCCCTGCCCAGTCCCCAGGGAGGGGCTGAGGCCGCCCGCCGCCCTGCACCCATTGCCCGCGCCGCGCCTGTGATTCACCGGGTGAGGAATACATTCCATCTCCCCTGCGCTGCCAACTCCACGGCGGGGCCGGTGTCCCAGGAAGTGTCCACATTCCCATGTTCAGCCGCCACCCGGCTGAGGAGCTAGAATTTTAACTGCACAGCGAATATCACACCTGGTGTCCCCCCGGCCCTGCAAAATCAGTGTCCCAAGGGAATGCACCCCTGCACCCCGGAGCTACCCGCCATCTCTCGCTTTGTGCCTTTCCCCAGGAATCCCAGCTCCGGAGGGAACTTCCGCTCAGCAGAAAGAGGCCCACGGCGGGGTTCGGCTGGTGGGTTATAGCGCTTCAGTGCCACAGAGCCTCACAGAACGGTCTAGAGGGTCCCAGAAATGCAGAAGATGTTTAGCAAGTTTCAAAAAGCAGAACACAAGCTGTTTTGATCCTTATGGGAAACGTAGCTAAGATCATGGGCTTGTCTTTGCTTCCATGTTTTCATTATTGCTATTAGTTATTTTTTACCCCCAATAATACTTTGTTTTGAAGGGGAGGCCATTGTCTTTGATTCAGAACACGTGTGGATGCAGTTTTGGAAAGTGCCCCATGGTCTCCAGACCCACGGAGCCAGCCCGTGGCCAGAGCCCGTGGGAGCCACGCCCGCAGCCCGCAAGCGCTAATGGTTTTTCTTCCTCCCTCCCTTGCTTCTGTTGAAAGGCCGGGCGCCTCGCCAGGGATACATACAGCCGAGACGCTGGCTGTGACATGCAGGCCAGGAAGGAGGCGGGCGGCAGACCCTCCCAGCCTGGGCCACGCTGTCCTCCCCATCACGATGGCCTCGGCCTCTCTTTGGTCCCCACGTGCATTTCCCTGTCCTTGGGTGCTGGCACTGTGGAATATTAGCTACTCCTGAGGATGGCAGCTCAGGGAAAAGGCAGGGGCCCTGGTGAGGCTGGCACAGAGCTCTCCCCTGTAGCCGTGGGTGGCCCGAGAGCCCACCGGATCTGTTTCCACCATTCCCTTGCAAGTCTTCCTGGGGCCAGCAGGCTCTGAGGTTCCTCAAGTCCTGGTTCCGTTTCTCTTTGCAGTAGAATCCTGCAGACTCGGAGCATTATGCATCAGGGGCATAGCCCGCATGTCTTCTTGGGGAGACGGGGACTCCGGCAGTGAGCAGGGGACGGAACAGCAGTTCTCCATGTGGGCGTCCGTCCAGGCAGGGAGAGGGGGCTCTGCAGGGACGGGCCCTGCAGGGGTGCTGAAGCCCATGGCGTCCGCTGGCCCTGGAATTCAGGACGTGGGCTCCAGCTCCAGCTCTGATGTTCACTTATTTGTTTCTTCTTTCTCTCTCTCCCCTCCTGGGCCTCAGTTTACCCCGTCTGTCAAGTGAAGTGGTTGGACCTTTACCCACAGCTCTGAGAGAGGAGGGCAGTGGTGGATGGAACGGAGCAGGGGCGGCTCCCAGGGCTCCACCTGGAGGGGCTGGCACGGCCCAGGGCTGTCCCCTTCAGTGAGGGATCTGTGTGCCTCGTCTTGCTCAGCCAGCCACCTTCCCGGGACCCCCCCGGCACTTGCCCACCTCCTCCTGCACCGTCCTCTCGTGTCTGGGGCAGGGGGATCCCTGTCCTGAGGCCGAGGGCCCCGTCTTTTCCTTCCAGAGCACAGAGGTGGGTGCCAGGGGGCGAGAAGGACAGCTGGGGTCTCTGCCACACACGGAAAGTCTTGGTTGGGTTGGGGGTCTCTCCTTCTCAAACCTCCGGAGGAAACATCCTGTCCTGAATCTTTGTCTTCTGAAATCAGGGCTTCACCGTGGCCTGGGACGAGCCTTCTGTCCTCAGACGCTGGGCTTGGGGTGTTCGCCCACCAGTGGTAGCACCCCCTCAGCTGGCCTCTCTGGAGCGCCGCGCAGGGTGCAGACCCACCTGAGGGACCCCCCAGCCAGGGTTCTGGCTTCCCTTCACACCCTCTTGGGGGGGCCCAGGAATGGGAGCAGCCAGGAAGACCACTCCCAGGTGCCGGAGCCCCTCCTGAGCTGAGGCAGTGTCCCCAAGACCTCGGGTCCCCAGGTCCTCCCGGGTGTCAGTGTCGGGGGGGCCCCCGATCCCCGTCTGGGGCTGCGCGGCCCTGCCTGGAGCTCCCCCCGCCCGCGCCTCCTCCTGCCCTGCCGGCCGGGCCGGGATTACCGACACATACTTCGAGCGAGTCCTGGCAGGCGGCAGAGGCTCCCGTGCCCGCGGCCATGCCTTTGCCAGCTTTTCCTGGGCGGCGGCAGCACGTTCCGCGGGGGAAGGAATGTGGAAGCACCAACGTGAGAGACACCTCCAGGGTGTCACCTGGGGAGGCCGGGAGAGAGACTGAGGCAGAGGCAGCGTCCCTGTCCTCCAGCTTCAGGGCTGTCAAGACATTGAATCGGGTCCTCCTGGCCCCCAAGCTCATGCTGCTTAGACCAAGGTCTGTTTTTCATCAAGGTTCTCTTTGTCCATTTATTCATTTGTTCGCTCCACACAACCTTACCGAACGGCAATGGGGGACCCAGAGGAAGGTCAGGAAGGAGACCGATGCACAACTTGGACCCTCGGGACCCTCCATCCCTTCATTGAATGTCACAGCCTCAATGACACAGGTGCCTATTTGCAAAGGGAGGCACAGGTCCCCCTTTGAACAGACGGCGGGCGAGGGTTGGAGCCGTTCTCCACAGCTCGATGGCCTCTCTGTGCCACGCCGGGCCGGAGCCTGGGCCCCGGCTGAGTGAGGTGGGAGGGGACACGGCAGGATTCGGGGAGGCAGGCCCGGGTGGGCAGAGCCACGTCCCGCCCCTCTGTGTACCAGGGACCCAAGCCTTCCCTGTGAGACTGAGCCCAGCGCTCTCACGCTCAACTCTGTTTCCACCTCGTGGGGTTGGGGGTTTTGGGGGATGTACCAGAGGACTGTCAGCTGCTCGAGTGACTGGGGACTGTCCAGCTGTCCCTTGTGAGTGGTGTCTAAGGGACCCCTTTCTCTCGGCCAGCCTCACTTTCTTCCAGGGCCCGCTACTGGCACCGGCCCACATCCTTAGGAAGCCTTTTCTCACCCTGAGCCAAGATCTGCCTCCTTGGCACCTGCAACCCGTGCGCCCAGCCGACCCTGTGGAGCCGCACCGAGGTCTCACCCTCCTTCCCCGCCCGGCCACCATCGCGACATACCAGGCGGGTCTCCTGACTGTCACCGCAGCCGCCACTCCAATCCTTCAACTACCAAAGGGGGCAAATACAGTCTTGGTTGGTTTGTTTTTTAATTTCCAACCTATTATTATAAAATACATAAAAAGTGTTGCCCCATTGTCAAACTGCTGTAAGGTCACCAAGCACTTTTAAACTTTTTTTCCCTTAGCACTCTGGGAGGCCGAGGCGGGTGGATTGCTCGAGGTCAGGAGTTCGAGACCAGCCTGAGCAAGAGTGAGACCCTGTCTCTACTAAAAATAGAAAGAAATGATTTGGACAGCTAAAAAAATATACATAGAAAAAATTAGCCAGTCATGGTGGCACATGCCTGTAGTCCCAGCTACTCGGGAGGCTGAGGCAGGAGGATCGCTTGAGCCCAGGAGTTTGAGGTTGCTGTGAGCTAGGCTGATGCCACGGCACTCTAGCCTGGGCAACAGAGCGAGACTCTGTCTCAAAAAATAAATAAATAAAAATAGATAAAAAAAAATAACCTTTTTTTCCAATTTCCATTCTTATTTCTTCATGGACCGGTGACCAAGTGTTCACAGACGGGCTCTGGCCTGTCGGCCACGTGTTGAGAAGTACCGATCAGGTTTTCTGGACTGAGACGGCAAGTCTGAGCCGGGAGAATGGAGGTTTCCAATCCCGCGGGCCGGAGGTTTGCATGAGGGACTCAGCAGAAGAAGCGGTCACCAAGTGGTCACCACCCCTAAGATCACACTCTTTAGGACTGTACCTATTTATCCTGTTCTTCCTGCTACAAAGGACTCTAGGAGGTTTATGCAGAGAAAACAAAATCTTTAAAAAAGGAAAAAGGCAACCAGCCCAGTGACCTGGCCGGAGACCCCGAGCCCCCGGGGGACAGCGCCCCCAGGGCACAAGCGCAGGCCTGGCGCCCTGCAAGGGCCTGCGGCGGATCGAAATCCCATATTGGTCCTGGTCATTGTGTGGGACAGGCCTTCTGATTGCAGATGCTGGGCGTGTGGCCGTTTCTGATCCGGCCCCTTGGGAACGGCTTGTGTGTTGGAAGTTCTGAAGATGCAATGTTGCCCCCAGCACCCCGAGATTCCACCGCACCAGAAGGAGTCGGCCTGGGGTCTCCACTCCTCTTGTTTTATGAGGTAGTTACTGCTGTCCCCAGTCCCAGGGGCACAGAGACCAAGAGACAGAGGCTGAGAGACACAGAGAGACAGACTGATAGAGACAGAGACGGAGAGATAGAGACAGACTGAGAGACAGAGACACAGAGACAGAGGGAGACAGAGAGACAGAGGCAGAAACAGAAACAGACTGAGACTGAGAGAGACAGAACATGGAGACAGAGACCCAGAGAAAGAAAAAGACAGATGGGTTTGGGGAGAAGGGAGGAGGAGGAAGAGGAGGGAGTGAGGGCCATGCCACCCATCCCTGCCCTGCCAGGCTGGGCTCTTTCGGACCCCGCTCAGCCACGCCACAGCCCACTCCCTGCCTGGTATGTCCAGTGCCCCAGCCTGACCCCTTCCCTTCCCTGGCACCCCCTCTGTGGGTTCTCACCCACCCTCCCCACCCCGAACCCCACTCCCTACTGCAGTGAGGCCAACCAGGACCAGAAAGACACGAGTGTGAGGGGCCGGCGGGGCACAGCCATGCCCTGTGCCCTACACTGGGGAGGCAAGGAGGATGCAGAAAGTGGGGGGCAGGTGAAGTCTGAGCAGGGCCTTTGGGGGTGTGGGTCTCCCTCCAGACCAAGCAGGAGGGAAGAAAGGTTAGCACTAACTCCCAGGAGGTTGGTTGTGCCCAAGAGGGTGGGCGGGCAGGCTGGTGAGAGACCAGGAAGGGTCCCATGTGCCCAGCAGAGGAATGTGCAGCTGGCCCTATAGATACGGGGGTCACTGATGTGCTTCCATCCCAGGGACTCAGGCACATGGCTCGGAGGGACACCAGGGGACCCTGGGAGGAAGCATGTCCAAGGCCATGGAGCTGACCCAGTGGCAGGCAGAAGGCCACGCACAGCCCCACATGGCACTACCCTGGCCCAGCCTTTGTGCCCGGGGAGCCCATGGGCGCAGCCGGGACGGGCAGGTGCAGGAGCTTGCCCTGGGCTGCGAGGTGGTGGTGGCCTCCGTCAGGGCAGGCCCTGCAGTTGGCTTGGGCCATGGGGAGGAGGGGACACAGGCTGACCTCTAGGGCCTGGCTAGTGCACTGGGGAGATTACAAGATGCCATCAGCCTGACCCCAGGAAGGCGGGGGAGTGCTTGGTGCCCATGGAGAGCGCTGTCTCATGAGACGTGGGGCTCCTTTCAGACAGGGGCCTGGTCCTCTGTTCTCACGGCTCTTCCATCAATTCCAATCCCACCAGAACTCAGCTGGGACAAGCAGACTGCAGGGGGTGGGGGCCGTGGCCCCAGGGGTGGTCAAGTACCCAGGCCTTGGTCCGTTGCCCCTCCCAGCCCCATGCCCGGCTCCCTCTGTCACAGGAGGAGCCCAGAACAGACGCTGCCAGAGGTCTGTGTGGCCGTGGACCTTTCTGATCTCAGGCCCGCGTCTCTCTGCCGCTCGGAGCATTGGCAGGCAGGGTGGGTTAAAGTCACCTCCACTGGCCGTTCCCACAGGGTGCCGCTGCGGCAGGCAGGGCCGCCAGCTGCCGAGGCAACACCTTCACCCTCCCACCAAGGCCCACTTCAAAAGCCTAATGACTTGACTCCCAATTTGGGCTGTTTCCTGGTTTTGTTTCTCCAGGTGAGGAGGTTGCCTGTCTCCACTTTCACTTTCTTATGCAAGGGATGTGTTTGGGGACCGGGCAATCGACTTTGCTTTACAGAGAAGGAGGGTGGAACAAAACCGCCAATTAGGGAGGCTGAGGATGAGGGTGAGAAGTTATAAAGAGACCCCCTCCCACAGGCCTGCTGTGCGCCCAGGAGGGAGCCCACCCCGCAAGGGCCAAGGTCCTTCTCTTCCCCCCACAGGGTGATACTTAATGGGGGGAGGCGGCCCAGGCAGGACATGCAGGAGAAAGGGGGAGACGCCTCAAGCTCTGCCAGGCAGAAGCTGTGTGGGGAGGGAGAAAGCCTCCCCCTTCCCAGCTGTGTAACCTGGCAAGCCAGAGGGCCCTGTGACAGTTTCCTTCCCCTCTAACCTGCCTGTGCCATGGGGACGGCACACCCCCCCTCCTGTCCAGCCTGGCGAGGGCAGAAAGGGCGGCAAGAAGGAGGCAAGAGGGAAGCGCCCTGGTCTGCAGGGCACCAGCTCCCGACCTAGCGGGCAGCAGAATCCCTAAGTGTGAGAATCCTGCAGAGCAAAGTGGGTCTTCGCCACACCCACCCCGCCAGCATTAGGTACGGTTCCCCTCCTCCCCAGGCCACAGGGCTGCGGGGGACCCTTGATGGGAAGGGGTCGAAGAAGGCGGGACTCTTCTTCCCTCTTCACCCCGAGAATGCCCGGTGGTACCCGAGGCTGTCTCAGGGTCCATTCAGGATGGAACACCTGTGGTCCAGGTGAAAGGGCGGTATACACGCCTCACGGATGGACCCTCAGGGGCAAAAGGACAAAGATCCCGGGGCTCGGGGCAGCCAGGAGGCTGGTGACCTTTGAGGGAGGAGCGCGGGGGCGAAGGCGCTTTCTTTTGCGCCCAGGAATGCGGCGGCGGCGGGTTCTAATTAGAAGCCTGGCGCGGAGCTGGCAGCCCTCGGTGCTCTCTCGGACGCGCTGCTCCCCGCTCCCTGCGGCCCGCGGGACGCGCGTCAGGGTCCCCCGCGCCCCGGGGCTCGCTGCCCCCGCTGGCGCTCAGGTAGGCCACCCTGCGCCTTGCGGGTGCCGCCAGGGAAACGGAGCACTCGGTCCCCGACGCCTCCCCGCCTCTCCCAGGCTCCGCGACCCGCCCCGACCCGCCCGGCTGCGCCCCTACCCCGGCAGCCCCCGCTCCTGAACCATCTCGAAGAGAAAAATTATTATCGGATTAGATGTACTTCGGCTCGCTCTGTCTCCCTCCTTCCCCTCGGCGTAATTATTATAATTCCAGGCAAGCCGTCGGAGACGGTTCCTGGGGCGGGGGGGAGTGTGCATGTTTGTCGGGAGGCTTCTCTCCAACTCTGGGTCTCCACCTGAGGCGGTGCGCCCCGGCCTCTCGGCGCCCACTTTCCTCCCGCTTGGGTTCATCTAATCTCGGGCACCTCAGTGCGCCCGCAGGTCGGGGCTGGGGAGACTCCTTTCTGTGTGGGCTCCGCAGAGTCACGCACCCTCGCACCCTCGAGGAAGGGTCACCCTGACTCTCCCTTCCCCAGGCTCTGTGCGGTGGAGGCCCAAGGCCCTTGGGAACTCTTCCTCCGGCTTATCGGAACTTGCTTGCCAGACTGAGGAGGGTCTCACCGCAGCGTGCTGCGTCTCTCGGACGCGGGTCCCAGGGCCCCTCGCTCAGGAGCCCTCGAACCCCTTGCTTAACTCTCACCTTACCTCTCTCTAGAGCAGCCCCTCCTTGCCAGGCAGATCCAGGCAGGGGGCTTGCAGAGGGGGCCCCTAGGCACCCCCGCGCCCGCACCGCGGCGGGGAGGCGTGCAGGGCCGCGAGCTGGCCCCAGTGCGCCCTGCCGCCGGCTCTCCGCCACTCCCCGCCCGGTCCCAGCTGTCTTTACGTAACTGCGCTACTCCGAGCTGTTCGGTCTTGTCTCACCGACTTTGTTTTAAAGCGTGTGTGTGTGTGTGCGCGCGCGCGCGCGTGTGTAAGATATGGTCCTTAAGGAAAGTCTCCGGTGAATCTCCCTCCAGCTTGTCCTCCACTCTCGCCTGTCCCTCGACCTCGAGCTGCCTGTGTCCTTGGCATTAGTGCGGGCCGACCCCCTTCGCGCCTGTCCACAGCCCACTGCTCGCCCTGTCGGACGCCGGGGGCAGCTGAGACCTTCGCCGTCACCCCCACCCCCGCCCAAACCCAGGCCCGGGAATCAATTTCCCCGGAAGGTCTGCCACCCGCGCCCCAGCCGAGGCCCGAACAGGTCGCAAGTAGCCGTCCAGGAAAACCAGCCGCCGCGGCACGCCGAGCGGGAGGCGCCGGACGCGAGCTCCGGGCCACCGCGGGGTAGATGCCGGAGGGGACGTCTGTTGGCTGGGCAGTGGTGGTGGGGCGGCGCACAGGGGCAGGGGCGACCGCGAGTAGGCTCACTCACCACCAGATCGGGTAGCTGCCCAGCGCCTGCCTCAGGCTGCAGAGGAATAAGAGGTATCCGAGCGGGGCCATCGCTGGGCGGGAGAGCGCGGAGGGCCGGGAGTCCACCCGGAGAGCGTGAGCGTCGGGGCGGGCCGGGCCCTGGGAGCTGGCGCGGCGGCGGCGCTGGGCCCTCCTGTGGCCGCTGGGTGCGCGGGGTGCGCGGGGTGCGCGGGTGCGCGGGTGTGCGCGGGTGTGCGCGGCCTCCGAGGGCGGCGCTGCGCCAGGTGGGCCGGCGGCCGGGCGGCGGGCCGAGGCCCAGGGCTGCGCGGGGCGGCGGGGGCGGGGCAGCGCCGCGGGGGGCGCCCGCCGGGGCCGGGGCCCGGGCGGGGCAGGCTGGGGCGGGCGGGGCCCTGGGAGCTGGAGCGGCGGCGGCTTCGGCCCCTCCTGCGGCTGTGGGTGCGCGAGGGTGTGCGGGTGTGCGCGAGCGCTGGGGTGCTGCGGTCGTACGCAGGGTGCTCGTGCGCTTAAGGGTGCGCGGTTGCGCGGGGTCTGTTGGGGGCGTGGGTGTCCAGGTGTGCGCGGCGCCGCGCCAGATCTGCAGGCAGCTGTGGGGCTGTGGGGGACCCAGGACTGCGCGGTCTGAAGGTGCCCTCTCGGAGCTCCCGGGCTGCGCCCCTCAGGACTCCTGGGTTTGGAGCCCCGCGCGCTCTGCGCTCCTGGTGGGACTCGAAGTCCCCCTCCCGCTCCTGTTCCTGCTCTGTCGCGCGCTCTGACTCTTGCCCTCGAGATGGCTGGACTATCCATCACCCAGTCCACGGCAGGGGGGACTTTTGTCCGAGGCGCGTCCCTCCGGCCGGACCCTCTCCGTTGGGTCCAGGGCTGCCCGAGAGACTGGCGGACAGAGAGGAGCCGGGGTGGGCGCGGCCTGCCCTGGGGACAGAGGCTGCAGGTTACCACTGGGAACGAGTGGGGCTCTGTCCATGACGCAGGGATTAACCCTCTACTTTCTCCCCCACGCCGCACTAGGGAAGAGGACAGTGGGCGCCCCTGAAGCCGCGGGGGCTGTTGCGGGGACCCCAGATCTCCGCGTCTGCCCAGGGCTGCCTAGCCTGCCTAGCCGGAGGAAATTCTGACATTTTAGGTAAGGCATATGATTTTCCTGCTGGCAAGGGAAGACCAGAGAGGGAAAGTGACTTATCCAAGGTCACACACGGTGACTGACCAATTCCCTAACTCTCAGTCATTTGCATATTCCTTTGTAGCCCAGGGAGACGCCTGGGGAATTTTGTAATTTGGGGAGGAGACGTGTCCCCAGCTTCCCCCTGGGGCACCTGATAACAGGAACTTTTAAGAAGCACCCTCCCCACCAGCAGCCGTCCCTTCTGCAGCAACACCGTGAGGTAAGCTTAAGTAGGAATTCTTGTCACCGTTGTGGAATTCAGGAGACAGGCTCTGGGGAGCTTCCAAGAGCTAGCAATCACAACTTCAGACTAGTAAATGATGTCTCTTCTGTGGACCATCCACTCCCCATTGTGTGCCCTGCAGAATATGGGGGGGCCCACGGGAGAGGCCAGGGGGGCCGGGCCTGTGGCCACTTCTGTGCATCCTCTCCGGGGAGGGGATGGCTAAGACGTCCCCTTGGGTTTAGTGCTGGCTGGAGAACCGGAGGCAGCCCGCATCCCACTGCCGTGCCTTGGTTTCCCCATCTGCAAAGGGAGCCCGTGGGGCTGGGGACGCCGTCCCCAGGGGTCACCTGGGAGCCGCTGCCTGAATGAGGAGTGACAGCCATTCTCTTAGAAGGAAAGCTCCCTTTCCTTGGGATCCAGTTCTGTCTACGCATGCCCAGCCTGCCCACCCCTGCTCTGAGCCCCTCCACGCCCCCTACCCTCCCAGGGAAGGAGGGAAGACTTCTGGAATGAAGCAGGGGTGGGGAGGGAGGGGAGGCGGCTGGCTGGTCCTCTGGACTTTCCCTCTCTCAGCGAAAATCCCACCCAATTATCTCATTACTGGGGGGAACCTGGGCTCTCCCAGCCTCCGCCTCCCCAGCTCTGGGGCCCCGGCATTAGACCCCCCCAGGCTGCTGGCTCCACACACACAAAGGAGGGCGGCGGTGCCCACCGGCAGGACAGGCCTTGGCGGTGCCACGACTGGGGCAGGTGGGCGCCACCTCCCGGGTCCTGCCCCTGCCCCTGCCCCGCGCCGGCTCCCGGGCGAGGGCTCCCTTTTCCGGAGGGCTCTTTCCCTGAAGACCGGGTGGTCGCAGCGTGCCTTCGGGACGGGGATGCAGGCGCCTGGCAGGCCGAGTGGCGGAGCTGGGCTTGGGCCTCCGGACCAGCTCTTTCCGCACTCGCGTGCCGTGTGGGGACCTCCCAGGTTCCCTGCGATCTTTGTGAGACCCTTGGCCCCTGAACGCCCCGCGCGGGCTGGGGGGATAAAACGGAGAGCAGAGAGGAGGCAGGGTGAGGATGGCACCCCCAGACGGGTAAGGAGACAGGGGCTGCCGCCGTCCGCGGACCGGGGCAGGCTCACCCCGAGGCCGCGGGCGCCCACCGCGACGTGCGGAGGACAGTCCTGCGCACTCCATCTCCTGAGTCCGGTCTGAGCCCCTGGGGTCTGATGGCACAGGGCGAGGGTGGCGCCCCGTCCCGGCCGAGCTGGCATTCCCCGCCAGCCCTGGAGCTGGGGGCTCGAGCCAGCCCCCCGCAGGAGAGGGAGATTTCTATCGCACCCGAGCGCCGGCGGTTCCTTCCCTCCTTAACTTGACGCCGGGAGTTCCGCGACCTGCCTCCAGGATAGAGCCCGACCGACCCGAGCGTGTCTTCGCCTGCGGTGCTGCGGGTCCCTCGCTGTCCCGCGCAGCTGCCGAGGGTGAGGGGCCTTCCCGGGAGCGCCCTCTGCCGTTACACGGAGGGGCTGTCCCAGACCGGCCTGCTGTGGTCAGTGTCCCCAACAGACCACAGCAGTTGGGGGCGGGGAGTTGGGCCCTCGGCACAGGGACAAGCACGGGGCACGTGCTCGGTGTGCACGGGGTGGACGCTGCACGGTGACCGAGCCCTGGCTGTGTCCCCAGGATCTTCCCATTGGCAGGGACACAGACCCACATTCCGACCCAGCGGGACAGGCAGGTGGGTGAGACCTCAGAAGGCTTGTGGTGCTCGGGGAGGAGGCATATGAGAAGTTGACACGGGTGGCTTTGGAGCTGAGCCTTGAGGGATCAGCCTCGGGTTTGATGGAACAAAACTCCCCATTTGGGGATGGTCCTGGCGAAGGACCCGCTGGAGGGCCCTGGGGGCAAGTCCTTCCAGAATAGGCCCCCAGGGGAGAGAAGGCACCTCCCGCCCCAGGACCTTTGGAAGACCTCTACTTGGGGTGAGGGCAGGAGGGCTGCAGGATGGGAGAGTGCATCTCTGATGGGCAGTTTGCCTTTAGAGGTAGTGAGCTCCCCATCTATGGTGGGTCCAAGTCCCTATTGTGGGTGGGGTGAGCCAGGATTTCAGACACTAACAGATTTATCTTGTGTTTCTTTCTCTTCCCTCCTTTGAGCAAAAAAGAAGTTGGAGGAATTCAGGGCAGGGAGTTGGGCAGGTGAGAATTTGGGGCCCCGGGATCTTCGTGGCTGAGGGATACCAGAGGGGACAGCCAGCAGGACAGGATGGGGGTCTAGGGTCAGAGGAGGAAGAGCTCCCTCCACCCTCACACCCTGGACCCATTGAGTGCTTAGTCCCTTCTAGAAGCTTCCCTGACCCTCCATGTGGGAGGTCACTCTGCAGTGACCAGATGGGATCCTTTAAGCTCAAAACTTTCTGTAATTTTTCTCCCCAGCTCCTCATGCTAAAAGAAATACCTAAGGGCTTTGTTTATTAAGTAATTAGGTCCAAAGAACTTAATAATTAGTAGCTATTTGGGAAAAAATTCACATCAGTTCAAAGAAATAAATAATATTTTTATTTCATTCTCAAATGACTGCAGTTACCTGCCCTTGGGACACCCCCACTTCTTGTTCCATGTTGACGTTCACGCAGTATAGCTGACCTTCAAATAACATGGGTTTGAACTTCTCGGGTCCACTTACGTGGGGATCTTCTTCTGCCTCTGCCACACCTGGGACCACAAGACCAAGCCCTCCTCTTCCTCCTCCTCCTCTGACTACTCAATGTGAGGATGGGGAGGATGAAGACCTTTATGATGATCCACTTCTGCTTAAGGAATAGGAAATATATTTTCTCTTCCTAATGATTTTCTTAATAACATTTTCTTTTCTCTAGCTTACTTTATTATAAGAAGATAATATATAATATATATAACATACAAAAATGTGTTAATCAACTGTTTATGTTATCAGCAAGGCTTCTGGTCAACAGTAGGCTATTAGTAGTTAAGTTTGGGGGGAGTCAAAAGTTATGCTTGGATTTTTGACTGTGGGGAGGTTGGCAGTCAAAATCCCTGAGTTGTTCAAGTGTCACCTGTACTTGCTTTTGATGCTAGGAGCAACGGCCCCCAAACCCAACTTCATAAAGGTATGATACCTTTGAAAGAATATAGCACCATCCAAGCTGAAACTCAGCTACCTTTAGCTAGTTAGGTGTCTGGCCTGCAAATTCCTCGGGGACCCCAGGGTGCTTTGGAACACAGTTTGGGAACTTCAGCTCCAAATCGACCAGCCAGGGCTGGGCAGCAGAACTGACTCAAGGAAAATGATGTGGCCACCTTTGTTGGTGTCAGTCAGCTCAGGGACTGTGTGAAGTATTACTTCCGTGGTGCCATCAGCACATCTGTCTCCATGGGCATCGCTGACATGGGTGTGTCCTGGCAGGGCCTTTGCAAGCACAGCCTCCAGCTCAGGGCTGCTGTCTTCCTGTGGGAGGCTGCTCTGTGGTTTGTGTATCTGTGGCTCTATTTCCAGTGGGCTGCGTGGCTGTTCCTAGTTCCTACCACGCATTTGTTCAGACCAGGCTCTTTCACTTGCAGTCTGGCCCCTGTTCAGGGCAGGTACCAGCCGAGGGCTGCTGCTCTGCCCGCCCCGCCATACACGCCAGCCATCTGGGCCCCTCTGCCTCCCCTGTCACTCCCCTCGTGACCGCACATCACCCCACGGGTTGGTCTCAGTGTTTCTCCCAATCCTCTGATCTGGGTACGTGTTCATCTGCTTCTTGCTGTTGGTCCATATCTTTCTTTCTCAGTTTGTAGTTATATTAATACTTTAGAAGTCTCTCCACCTCTCCCATCTAGATCCCTTGTTAAATTTCTACCTTCTTTTGGTTCTCTGGAAGGTTCTTATGTTAAAGGTGGGTTGTTGGATGAAATGGCTTCTTCAAGGCCCTTGGAGCGGAGTGACAGCAGCAACCACCACTGGAGCTTTGGGTGCCCGCTGTGTGCCAGAGGGAAGCAGACTTCACCACGTTCTGGCGAAATGCCCTCGTGGGGCAAGTGAAGCGATGCCACCATCCCCAGCTTCCCAGCGGCAGAACAGGATTGGGTCCTTGTCTGTCCAAGACTCGTGCTCTTTGTGGACTATGTGTTTCCCACAAGAGCAAGTCCCTCCAGGACCCAAAGACCTGTTGTAGGATTTCGAATTCAGAAGGCCAGTCCTTCTGCAGTCCCTGGGTGGGAGACCTGACAGGATGGAGATGGTGTGTGCGGGAGTCTTTGAGGGCAGAGGAGGGTGGGTGAGCTGACAAGTGCCTGCCCTTGGTATGTGCTTGGCTTTCTGAGCTGTTGCCCGTGGGATGCCCAGGGAGGTGTGAGAGGTCCAGCCATCTGGGTTCCCTCAGGCTCTGAGAACCCCACCATGTCCCTGGAGCTCAGGATCTTCAAAGGTGAGGCCAGGAGTGAACCAGAGTGGAAGGGAGTCTCTGGTGATAAGCGAGTCCAAGACCCATGAGCCTGGGCCATGAGGGGTGATGGGAAGGATGTGGCCTTCAAGCTGCCCGGACCCAGACCTGCACAGAGTATTTGCAGAGGTTTGGGGGCTTGTGAACGAATTGTCTGTCTAAAGATATCCCCCCTCCCTGTGGGTGGGCTGTCTCCTCCAGTGGTCACCTCTTCAAACTACCTACCCCTTTAGAATTCCATTTTGACCTTTTATCAGATTTGATCCGATGGAAGCATTCAGAAACTTAGGTTAGCCCCCTCCTGTATGGAGAAGCTAGACCGAGGGCAAAGCAGAAAGACTGAGGGGCTGGTGAGGTAGACCCCGGTCTCTGGAACCCAGCCTCCAGGAATCCTCCCCTGCTCCTGACACTGTCTTCCTTCCAAGAATATCTGTCAACTCAAAGAGTTGTCCTATGCCCAGTCTGTACCTCTGGTGTCACCTAAGAGGTTGCCAACAAAGACTTATTGAGTGAACACCCATTCATAAACCGAAACTGTGGATGTGTTCTCAGGTGGGCAACTCTTGAGCTCATGTGGCGACTCTTGGTTGCTCTGGAAGACAAGTCTGGAGTCCAACAGGTGTGTCGTTCTTAGTTGACCACTCCCACCTTCCAGCCCCCCAGCTCCAAGCCCTCATCTCTTCCTTTAGGGCCCAGCCACATAGGAGGCATGTACAATCTCATTCTCATCTTCAGTTGCTTTATTCCTGAACCTGCTCTCCTTGGAGGTGACCTGGTGATGTGTGGGAGAATTCTGGATCTCTGCATGAAAAAAAAAAAAAAAAAAAGAATCCAAGAGTCACAGAAGCAGAGCCATTGGCTTCTGACTCACTCCCTATGTGGTAAATCGTGGTCAATCACATGAAATGTTCATGAAATGCTGGAATCACCTAATCATAGAAATCATAGGACCCAGATCAAATGAATAAGCAGAACCCTCTGAGCTTGTAATCTTATGATTCTCCAAG
This sequence comes from Varecia variegata, assembly GCA_028533085.1. Taxonomy (NCBI): domain Eukaryota; kingdom Metazoa; phylum Chordata; class Mammalia; order Primates; family Lemuridae; genus Varecia; species Varecia variegata. Next base: position 1,036,073 of record CM052445.1, read on the forward strand.
TAGGAGAGCCATAGATGGAGAGTCTTGGAACTGTAAGAAAATAGAATTTGAGGATAAAAAAAAAAAATCACAGCTTGATGGAATTCTAGAATCCTAGACTCCACTCATAGTCCATTAGGATCTGGAGACTAGTTGTCCGGAATCCTGGCTACCCTATGAAGTGAGGGTGTTAGACTCCCCAGGGTTTTCCGTCAAAAGGGTTAAATGTTGTTGCAACAGCGACTGATAGGGGCCATTTGTGTTCAAGTGGCCACCTGCCAGAGTTCCGCTTCTGGGCCAATACTGCCACCATGTGGAAATGCTGGAGCAAAGTGGCGTTGGAGGGACACATGGGGTCCCCATTCACCTGGAAACTGTGCCCCTTCTGGGCAAGGTTGTAGGTGGAGAAAGTAAGTGATGTCTCCTGCCCAGCCCTGGGCATCCCTGCAGCCTGAATGGAATTTTACATCATGGGGATGACACATGTCATGGGAATGGTGGTGACCACAACCCCTGCTTGATATGTATGTACAGGGGTCTGCGTGACCTAGCTTGATCTCTGAGACCATGGGAGATGTGGATGTCACCATCCTTGGAGCATAAGTCAGAGCTGAAGCTCAGAGAGGTCAAGGGTGACATTCATAGGTCTGGCATTCAAAAATGCATCTGGGTCTGGGCGGCTTGAAGGCCACATCCTTCCCATCACCCCTCATGGCCCAGGCTCATGGGTCTTGGACTCGCTTATCACCAGAGACTCCCTTCCACTCTGGTTCACTCCTGGCCTTACCTTTGAAGATCCTGGACTCCAGGAACAAGGTGGGGCCCTCAGAGCCTGAGACAAAGGCTCATGTGCGGGTAGTTTATGTGGGAACCTGGTCCTAGGGAATCAGTGAGGGAGGTGGACAGGTGAAGAGGGAAAACCTTTGGGTTATCCATTTAGGCATTGGTTTCCCTCTTCCCTGATTGAAGGAAGCTGGGGCATCACGACCCTAAACCTCTTGTTCAGCTCTGTGGGCCAGCTGTGCCCTGCCTGGCGAGGTAAGGTGAGGTGTGCTCTTGTGAGTATGCATGAAACAGAGCTAAGGTAGGGCTGGGCCCAGGACGTCCAGGGTCTCCTCTGTCCACTGCTTTCCACTCTTGTTGTTCTCTGATCAGTGCTGAGCTAAAGACTCGAGGAGGATGCTCTGCAGATCTCTGGAGCTTTTCTCTTCTCCTTGACCCCTCTTCCCTGTGAACTCCAGCCAGCTTGGCCCCTCTATTGGTTTGCTCAGGCTGTCATAACAAAATACCACAGGCGGGGGGGGGGGGGGCTTAAACAACAGATATTTATTTTCTCGTAGTTCTGGAGGCCAGAACTTTGAGATCAAGGTGTTGGCAGGGTTGGCTTCTTGTGAGGCCTCCCCTCTGGGCTTGTAGATGGCCACTTTCTCGCTGTGTCCCCACTTGGCCTTTCCTCTGTGCTCATGCATCCTCTGTGTCCCTCTGTGTGTCCAGCTTTCCTCTTTCTCTAAGGACAGCCGTCAGATTGGATTGGGGCCCAACTTAACGGCCCCATTTTAACTTAATCACCTCTTTAAAGACCCCCCATCTCCAAATGCAGTCACATTCTGAGGTCCTGAGGGTTAGGGCCTCCACATATGAACTTTGTGGCGTGGCGAAGGGTCACAACTCAGCCCAGAACAGCCTGCTGGACTCTCCCAGGATTCACCTCACTTTTTCCCCTCTCAGGGATTGCTGTCCTGTGCTGCCTGTTTTCCAATGTTGGAAATTGTTGTTCCATAAATTTTGTCTAGTTTTTTTTTTTTTAGTCATTTTGGGAGGGAGGCTAGATCTGGTCCCTGTTACTTTATTTTGTCTGGAAGTAGACATCTCCCAATATAGTTGTTTAACCCGTTTCTAGTTTTCCAGTCCATCCCCATTCCAGCCTTGGGCACACTTGGCATTTTCCCAGGGTGCTGCCCAGAGAACCTGCCAGCCTTCTGGCTGGAGCTTTCTCTGCCCTGCCAAATCACCTTATCTATTTGTTTTCCTGCTTTCAAAAATCTGTTGTAATCTCTTGTGAGCCTCTGCTGATCAACTTGTACCCATGGGCCCTACATCTTTTTTTTATTCATTTATGATTATTTTAGTGAGATCTTGGGAGGAAGAAGAAATCTGAGTGTGGGTTAAACTGCCTTCTTTCACCAGATATATTCCCTCGTGTCTTTGAACAGTTAAATTTTCTTGGAAGCATTATTTGAAAGCAGATGTTCCCATGCAGGACATTTATAATGCTTGTAACTTTTTACTATTATAAATAATGCTTTGATCACTGTCTGTGTTCAGAATGTTTTGTGCATCTCTGTTACTTTTCTAGCATAAATGTTTGGAGACTGGGTCAAAGCCTTGACAAAATTAAAACGTCTGTAGTATATAGCCAGATGGCCACCAAAAAAAAACCAAAAAAACAAAACTGTATCATTCTACCCAGCTACCAAAGTTTTCTTACACTTACAGAGGGCTTTCTTGCCCTGCAATAAATGAAAAGTTCTCCTATATTTCAATGATTTTAAAGTCTCTTTAATTCATCTGAAAACTCTTTATGGCATAAGCTAGCACATGGCTTTATTTTCTCTTGGAAACAGATAATTTGTTCCCTTCAAAATGGTTTTCCATTAGCACATCTCTGTTGAACGTTTGCCATCTTCACATGGGGCTGGGGGCTGGACCCAGGTCCTCAGGAGGGAGACACATGACAAGTGTAACACTGGTTTCTGGGCCTGGGGTCCCACCTGGCTGCGGAGAGAGACTCCCTGGGATGGACTGTTGTATCAGAGCCCTGGAATGACCACAGTTTTATCCTGACCACCTTGCTACAGTGATATTGCTACTGACACCAGCACCACCCTCGAACGAACTAACCCTAGAATGGCACATTTGCCTGCTGCAAAGCTAAGTCACACCTGAGGGCATGGTATTCATCACACCCCAGGGGTATGATGGGAGGTAGCAGTCAGGGTTTGATGGGAGAAGTAAACTGCTTGGAGATACGTATGTGTTAATGACAGAGATTTGACCTCATGCCATTTTGGAAGTGGTTATGCTGTCCCTAGGAAGCTGGTGGCTTGGAATTCTGTGGCGCAGGATGGTGGGAATAGAAGATGGGTGTGAGGCTCCCATGAGGCCAAGCTGCAGCCCAGGAAGGTGCACCAGGGAGAGGCTGTACTGTTGCCCTTTGTACTGCATTGAACACACCCTGTCCAGCCAGGGGTGGAGGAGCTGATGCCAAAGACCCAGCAGGAGTTAGAGAGCTACAGACCCAGCTAGTCACTGTCCCACACTGACCACCAGTTGGGCCATACCTGCCCTACACCAGCCACTCAGGCATAAAGACACCGGGCAACCCTCCACCCAAATGTCAGGCAAAACACTCCTGGAATCCTCTACCTGCAGTCTAGTATGTGCAGTTCTAGCTCGGTGAATAGATGTAGTTTGACAGTCGGGGCTCAGAGAAGTGAAGGGGCCACTCATCAGCCGTCCCCCTCCCTGGCCTCCCCATGGGGCTCGCCAGCCTCATGCTTTGTGCATTCCAGCTTGGACTGTAAGTGGAGAGAACTCATCTACCACCATGTGGTCAGAAAGCCACCCTGTGTGATTTCAATTCTTTTAAAATCATTGAGGTGTTTAGCGTGCTCTATTTTGGCAAATGTTCCATGGGCATTCAAGAAGAATGTATTCTGCTGTTGTTGGGTGGAGTGTGCTATAGATATCAAGTAGACCCTCTTGGTCAATGGTATGATTGAGTTCTTCTATATCCATGCTGATTTTCTGTACAGTAGTTCTATCATCTGCTGACAGAAGGATTTTGAGGTCTTCAACTGTAATTGTGGATTTGTCTACATCTCTTCTCAGCTCTATCAGTTTTTGCTTCATGGATTTTGATGCTCTGTTGTTTGGTGTGTACACATTTGGAAGTTAAAATGAAAATGCAACATATCAGAATATGTGGGATGCAGTAAAGCAGTGCTGAAGGGAACATTAATAGCAATAAAATGCTAAAAAAGAGGAAAGGTCTCAAATAAATATTCAAGGTTCCCACCTCAAGAAACTAGAAGAAGAGGAGCAAAATAAAACCAAAGCAAAAATATGGGAGAAAAATAGAAAGAAGAGAAGAAATCAATGAAATAAAAAAGAGGAAAATAATAGAGAAAATCAACAAAACAAAAGGTTGGCTTTTCAAATACAGTAAGTGGTAGCTACAAGCCTCTAGCAAGAATGAAAAAGACAAAAAGAAAGAAGATGCAAGTCACTAATATTATGAATGAAACAGGAGATATTACTACAGATCTTGTGACATTAAAGGATAATAAAGTGATACCAAGAATGACTCTCATAAATTTGACAGCTTAGGAGAAATGGACCAATTCCTCACAAACTATAGGCTATCAACACACAACCAAGATTAAATAGACAACTTGAACAGTCCTATAACCAATTTTTAAAATTTGATGTAAATAAAAATTCCTTCCCCAAAATCTTCAGGGCTAGATGGTTTCACTGGAGACTTCTACCACACATTTAAAGAAGAAATAACACCAATTTTATACAATTTCTACCAGAAAATAGAAGATACAGGAATCCATCCCAACTTATTTTATGAGGCCAGTATTATTCTGATACCAAAACCAAAGTAAAAAGAGAGAGAGAGAGAGAAAACTAGAGACTAATATCCCTTATGAACTTAGAAGCAAAAATCCTTAGCAAAATATTAGAAAATTGAGTCCATCAATATAAAAAAAAGAATGATATACCATGACCATGTGGAATTCATTCCAGGAATGCAAGGCTGGGTCAACATTTGAAAGTCAAACAATGTAATCCATCATATCAACAGGCTAAAGAGGAAAAAGCATACAATCTTATTAAGTGATGCAGAAAAGCATTTGGAAAAATCCAACACCCATTCATGACAGAAACTCTCAACAAACTAAAAATAGAGGAGGACTTTCTCTATTGATAAAGGCCATTAAAAAAAATCCATACAGCTAGCATCATACTTAACGATGAAAGAGGAACACTTTCCCCACAAGACCAAGAACAAGGCAAGGATGTCAGCTCACACCACTCTTATTTTACGTAGTACTGGAAGTTCTAGCCAGTATAATAAGGCAAGAAAAGGAAATAAAAGGCATACAAATAGGAAACGAAGAAATAAAACTGTCCTGAATGGCAGATAACATGATTATCTATGTAGGAAATCCCAATGAATCTTAAAAAAAAAAAAACCTGCAAACTCCTAGAACTAATAAATGAATTCTGCAAGGCTGTAGGATACAAGAACAACACACAAAAATCAATTGCATTTCTATGTACATAAAACAAACAAAGGGAAACTGAAATAAGTGTAAAACACAACACCATTTGCCATCAGTCCAAAGAAAGTGAAATCCTCAGTTATAAACCTAACAAAACATGAAAAGGATCTGTGCGTTGAAATTGCAAACTGATGATGAAAGAAGTCAAAGAAAACCTAAATATATAGGACATACTGTGTTCATGGATTAGAAGACTCAACGTAGCAAAGATGCCAATCACCCCCAAAGTGACATATAGGTTTAATGCAATGCCTATCAAAATCTCAGCCAATTTGTTTGTAGGAATAGACAAGCTTATTGTGAAATGCATGGGCAGGCACAGACTCCAGACTACTTAAAACAATCTTGAAAAAGAACAAAGTGGAAAGAATCACTCTACCCCGTGGTAGGCCTTCCTCCAGCAAATGGCTACAGAATTCAAGGCAGTGTGGTATCAGCTGAGGGTCAGACACATAGATCAATGCGGCAGAATAGAGAACCCAGAAATAGCTCCACCCAAATATGCACAACTGATTCTTTTTTATGAAGGTATAAAAGCAATTCAATGGAGGAAGAACAGCCCTTTCAACAAATGGTGCCAGGCCGGGCGTGGTGGCTCACACCTGTAATCCTAGCACTCTGGGAGGCCAAGGCGGGAGGAATGCTCAAGGTCAGGAGTTCAAGACCAGCCTGAGCAAGAGTGAGACCCATCTCTACCAAAAATAGAAAGAAATTAGCTGGACAACTAAAAATATATAGAAAAAATTAGCCGGGCATGGTGGCGCATGCCTGTAGTCCCAGCTACTTGGGAGGCTGAGGCAGTAAAAACAGTAGAATTGCTCAAGCCCAGGAGTTTGAGGCTGACGCCACGGCACTCTAGCCCGGGCAACAGAGCAAGACTCTGTCTCAAAAAAAAAAAAAAAAATGGTGCCAGAACAACTGGACAATTTCATTCCTTATACAAAAAAATAAATTAAAATGGATCACAGACTTAAATGTAAACTGTAAAACTGTAAACCTTTTACAAACAAATAGGAGAAAAACTTCAGAATCTATGGCTAGGTCAAGAGTTCTTAAACTTGATACTAAAAGCACGTTCCATAAAAGAAAATATAGGAAAACAGAACTTCATCAAGTGAAAAAGTTCTTCTCTGCAAAAGACCGTGTTAAGAGGAAAAAAAGACAAGCTACAGACTGGAGGGCATATCTGCAAAGGAATTTTACCTAAAACATATAAAGAGCTTTCAAAACTTGGCATTAAAAAAATCCAGTTAGAAAATGGGCAAAAGACAAACAGACATTTCCCAAAAGAGGATATACAGATGGCAACTAAAAATCATTAATGTTCAACATCATTAGCCATTAGGGAAATGCAAATTAAAGCCACAATGACACATCACTGTACACCTACCAGAATGGCTAAAGCTAAAAAACAAAACAAAACAGTGACAACCACAAATGCTGGTGAGGATGCAGAGAAACTGGATCTCTCATTCGTTGCTGGTGGGAATTAAAATGTGCCTGGTGGCACAGAACCTCTGGAAGACTCACCAAAGTTCTTACAAACTTATAAAAGTTCTTACAAAACTAAACATGCAATTACCATACGACCCAGCCTTTGCTTTCTGGGGCATTTATCCCAGAGAAATGAAATGTATGTTCACAACACAAAGCCTGGGCATCAATGCTTACCACAGTTTTATTTGTAATAGCCAGAAACTGCAAACAGCCCAGACCTGCACCTGCAGGTGGATGGTTAAGCAGACTGTGGTACATCCACAGAGTGGAATACTATGGGGCAACGAAAAGTCACGAACTCTCCATACATGCAGCAGTTTGACTGGATTTTGTGGGAATATTGCTGAGTGAAAAGCAAATCCCAAAAGGTTACCTACTGTATGAGTCCATGTAGATAGACAGCATCCTTGGAGTGACAAAGTGAGAGAAAGATGGAGAGAGAATGCAGATTAGCAGGTTCCTGGGGCTGGACTGTGGCTATGAAATGGCAGCATGAGGGACCCTGTGCTGATGGACATGTACAGTATCTCAACCTTGGTGGTGGACACCACATGAAGCTCCACGCATGAAGAAATTGCACAGCACACACACACACACACACACACACACAAATGAGTGTGTGTGTAACAAGGTTGATCGAGCCTATCCATGTCCACTTCCCGGCGGTCGTATTGTCCTAGTTTTGCAAGACGCTACCATTGGGGGAAACCCAGCAAAGGACACCAGGGGGTCTTCTGCAATACTTCCACACGAGCCTGCAGCATTCATCACACAGAGGACACGTGTACTTGGCAAATGTCCCAGCACGGGTCCCATGCTGGATGCTGCCCAGGAGGGCTGTGTGTGCTGGCGGGGATGGAGTGGGAACTCCGGTGGGATGCTGGCTGGGATGCCGGCCTCTTCTCTGGCCTGCCTGCAGGGGGCAGCCTGGCCACGCAGTGACTGGGGCTCTGCACAGGCTACTTGGCTGGGCTCAGCTTCCCCAGGCCTGGCGGTGGGAGCCCTGGGGTTCGTGTTCTCTCTCTCTCTCTCTCTCTCTCTCACACACACACACACACACACACACATGCCCCGCAGCCCATGAGCTCATTCTGCCCATGGCTGGCAGTCTGGGTGGGATCACTTCTGCTTGAGCTCTTTGTCCGGCTGTTTCAAATGACTCATGAGTGGCTCTTGCCTTCTCCCCCAGGGAGACCCCCTTCCTGGCCTCATACACCTTCCCAAGGAGGCAGCGTTTCCTAATAAGCGGGCTCTCGCCCCACTCCTCCCAGACCACCCGAGAGCTGCTCCCGGAGCGGGGAGCAGGGAGCCCCCGCAGCCCCATCCCTGGGCGCTCTGTCTGCCAGGACGTCCAGCCCTGGGGGCGAGCTCCCTCGTTCTCTGTCTCCGCCTCTCCATACCTCTGCCTCTCTCTCTCTGTCTGTCATTCTCTCTCATTCATTCTCTCTCCCTGTCTCTTTCAGACATGCTTTTATTCTCTCTCTCTGCCTCTCTCTCCATCTCTCTCATTCGTTCTCTCTCTTTTTGTCTCTCTCCACCTCTCTCATTCATCACCTCTCTCATTCTCTCTCCATCACCCTCTCTCATCCATTCTCTGTCCCCATCTCTCTGTCTCTGACTCTGTCCCATGGCGCAGGGGACTGAGGTCCAACACTGGACCGGACAGTTGTATGAGGAGTGAGGAGGGGGTGGGAGTCCCCTCTGATCCTGGTGCCCCACCCTGCTGCCGTGCAGGGTGGGGCTGCAGCAGGAGCCCCGGGGAGGGGGCTTTGCTCAGTTCCCTGAGGGTCCTGCACCCAGAGCTTTCTGATTTTCCCTCGAGGCCTCAGGGAACAAGCTCTTGTTCCTGCCTAGCCTCAGGGAGAGTGGAGTGACATCAAGGACTTGAAGGCTGGTTCCATCTGACAGGGGCACCCTGGCTCTGCAGAGGGGCCCCACCACTGGGAGTGCGAGAGCCCAGAGCCCTCTGAGTCCCACATGGCCCCCGCCAGCCCAATTCTGCAAGAGACGTCAGGTGGGCCTGGCCTAGGGAGGTGGGCACCCCGACGATGCTGCAGGAGCTCGTGCAATTCGCTGATCTGCTGAAGCCCAGGCCATCGCCCCCGGCCTTCCTCACATCGGGTGATCCTGGCGGTCTGCAGGGCAGGGGTCTCCACGAAGCTGGACGTCTGTGTTCCCTGCCAGTGGTGGGACTCCTTCCAGAGCCCACGCCCCTTGGAAAGCATCGCGAGCCCTGGGCGTGTAGGGCCTGGCCTTAACCACTTCCGCTCTCCCGAGCACCCTCGGGGATCCTGCCAGCTGTTGAGCGTGTCTATTCCAATTCCGCATCTGCAGCTGGGGGCGCAGCCACTGGATGGGCTCTGGGGGCTGCCAGAGCCGAAACTCCACGGATCACCTGACCCCCACAAGACCGTGCTCCACCCAACCGCAGTGACTTTCCCAGAATCAGTGTCCGTTCAGAGCAAGTGTCCTGTAGTCCCTGAAAGGTTTTGATTAGTTCCTTTTCCCCAGTGCACAGTTACCCCGGTGGAAGGCCGGGAGAAAGATTAACAAGGTAAGTTTTTGGCTGTGTAGCAGGGTCCTTCCTCAAGGGGACCTGGCCTCCCCTTCATTTAAGGGGTTCTGCAAAATGGCTCAAGCCTGGGAACTGACTGAGGGGCCTTGACTCTGTCACTCGAGACAGACTCTTGTTAACATGACCGTGGAGCCAGTGACAGCTTGTCCTGTCCACCCACCTGCCTCCCCTCCCTGGATGGCTTCTCAGGCCTAGGTGGCCGTGCTTGGGGACAATGCACCTTCCATCAGGGAAGCCTGAAGCCCCAAACACGGGGCCGCTGTGCCATCGGCCAGAGCACAGTCTCCCCCGCTGGAAAATGCTTCCCTCCTCACGCTGTGCCCAAGGTTGTCCAGATGCGGCTCCACGGGAAACAGGAGGTGGGGACAGGCGTTTGCCCCCCTAGCTTGCCATGTGCCCTTGGGTGGGTGAATCCTGCCATTTGGGATGCGTGGCCCTCCCAGACCGTCAAGTGTATCTCTGGCGTTACCCTGCACCAGGCACTGGGTCCCGCCACCCACATGCCCAGGGCCACCAGGCTTTCTGATAGTTCCTGACTGGATCTGGTCCAGGGCTTCAAGTGGGGGTTTGGAGGGGCCACTCGGTGAGCCCACAGCCCCCCTCCTCCGAGGAAAAAGGACCCTTCCTGAGTCCACGAATGGTGGCTCATCCTCATCCGGCCCCTCTCCACCAAACTGGCCCCAGGAGTCCAGTGCTGAGACCAGAGCCCTCTGCTTCTTGGTGGCCAGCCGGCTGCCTCCTCCCTCAGGGACACGCTGAGCTGAGCAGTGACAGGGCTCCGCTCCCAGTGGAAGGGAGCTTTGTAATGCCTGCTGTGCCTTTCGACACACATTTACAATCTCACACACCATTTTTCTTGGAGGCAATCTCTATGCTTTTAAACATGTCATCGCTCTGGGGCTCCTGTCCCCTGCCTCCCCCGACGCCCGCCGCCTCTCATTTCCCGGGTGCTGGACCCAGGCCGTGGGGGCTGCACTGAAGCCCACAGTAGTGGGGTGGGTGGGCCTCCCCGGAAGCCCCCACGGCGTGGGTGGGCTGGGCTGCCTTCCGCGCCAGCCTTTTGTGTGGGATTGGGGGCGTGGGGGGTGGTGGCCCAGCAGGATATGAGCAGAAGAGGACAAAGGAGACCCCCTCTCCACCGGAGGGTGTCCCAGGAGGGGTCATACTCAATGGTAAAACAGAATCACAGGCTGGAGGACCCCTAGTGTGACATTACAGCTTAGAAAGAAGCCACCGCACACTGCAGTTGGGTGGGTCTCAGACGGGGAAACCGAGGCCCAGAGAGGAAGTGATCTGCCCAGGCCCGTTCTCCTCCCCACCCCACACCCAGCCTGTGCTCACCTGGCAGGACAGGGTGTGCTCATGGTGGGTGGCCCACCTGGCCAGGCCTTCAGAGAGGCAGGGCCAGCCGGCCCATGGAGTGACCAGACCATCGTGGGGGTGAGTTTTCTGTTCTGTTTTCTGCTTCGTTTTCCCTCTGAGGACCCTTCATACTTGCCTCTGTCCTGCACCAGGTCGCTGAATGATGATATTCATGGCTGTCATGACAGCCCAGCCTTCCAGAGGTGCTCCCTCAGACCCTCAGGCCCCAGGTCGCTGTGCCAGAACTAGCCCCTCCAAGTTCAGAGGGCACTGGCCGACAGAAAGACCTTCCTTCCCAAGAGCTGAGCTCTCCCCTGCAGGCCCAGGTCTCGGGGACACCGCAGCACCCGGCCTGGCCTGACCACGAGACCTCTCTAGTGTCATCGGTGCTGGCAGCCCTTCTCGCGTGCTGGGGGTGGCTGTCCTGCACTGACCAGGGTCTCCAGTGTGGCAACCACAGCCCGGGCCAGCCTGGGCCGGGGAGCCCTGTTCGCCTCACCCTTGCTGTGTGGCTGCCTACACGGGTGGCGCCCTGTCCAGGGGACTTCTAAGTGCCACACCCAGGGCTGTCTGGGAATTTGTGCATCTTTGTGTTTTAACTCGGTCTTTGGATTCTCTGACACCCTCTTGCCTCCCAAGCGGCCCTGGGTGCTCAGCGGCCGCGGGAGTGAGTCACTGGGCAGGTTCTCTGTGCTTCCAGCCACGCTGGGCCTGCACCTTCCTCCCAGAAGTCCCCTTGGTCCTGTCTGTCATCCCCAGAGAGAACCTGGGCTCTGAGAAGGAGGTTCCCCGCCAGCTGGTCTGGCAGTGACTTCAGCCACTAGCTTCCCTCCCGTGATTTAAGAACGGAGAGACCACCGAGGCCCCCGAAGGTCGAGCGCCTCACCCCGCACCCCCAGCGGGCCAGGTCGCCTCATGCCCAGGCCCAAGGCGGCTAAAGCGCCCGCCGGGGAGGAGCGCCACTTCGGCCCCGCTCACCAAAGGGGTCAGAACGCGCAAAGGGGCGTGGGCATCACCTGCCGGCGCGTGTCCCCTCCCCAGCCGTCCCGCGCCCCAGCTCGGGGGGGGGGGCAGACAGCCGGGTCCCCCGCGGCACCACCCTCGTGCGTCCCGGCCTGGAGCCCCGCCGGCTGCAAGCCGGACCGCCACGCCCCGCCGGCGCCCCCGCGGCCGCCCCAAGTTCCCCCTGCCCCTCCCGAACGCTCCTGCCTCTTCCCGGTCCCCGCCCCGACCCGGGCTGCCCCTCCTCCGCCCCTCCCCGGCCCCTCGGGCTGTTGCAGCCCCCAGCGCGCCCTCCCCACCAGCGGGCGGGGCGCGCCGGCGCCCGGGCCCGGGAGGCGGCGCGGCGGGGCGGGGCGAGGCTCGGGTTTCGGCCCGCCCCTGGCGCCGACGTGCGCCCCTCCCTCCGGCCCCGCCCCTCCCGGCCCCGCCCCTCCCCGCGGGGTGGGGCCGGGCCCAGCTGGCCGGCGCCCCGCCCCCGCGGCCGCCGCTGCGGGCGCTATAAGAGGGCGGCGACCGCGGCGCGCCCTGCGCGGAGCCGGGAGCGCGATGGTGAGCCGCCGCGGCGCGGCAAGATGCTGGATGGGCCCCTGCTGGCGCGCTGGCTGGCCGCGGCCTTCGGGCTGACGCTGCTGCTCGCCGCGCTGCGCCCTTCAGCCGCCTACTTCGGGTAGGTGTCCTCGGAGGCCCGTGCGCACGAGCGGGCGGGGGCGGCGCGGCCGAGGCGGGGGTGCCAGGAGCCCCCCGGGCCGGTGCGGGCCAGGTGCTCGGGCCGGGTTGCCTGGAGCTGTTTGTTGGCGGCGCGCGTGTCGCTCTGTCCGCGGGTCGGTGTCCCCTGCGGCGCGGCGGGGCTAGAGAGGCAGGCGGACCCGACGGACTTGAGCGGGTCGCGGTCCTCCGTGACCCCAGAGTCGTCGTCGTCGTCGTAGTCGTGAGCTAGGTTGCCTGGCGCTTAGGGGACTAGGATCAGGACCCGGCTCCCTTGGGCCGCCGTGTTCGTGCCAAAAGGCTGGAGCCTCCCCAGCCCCTGCCCGCCCACCCCCCTTGCAGCTTTCCCCCTTTCTCTCCTCGAGAAGTTAATTTAACAATAACAAAAAAATACGTACAAAATCCAGATGTTCCTTGCACTAAGCCCCAAAGGGAGGGAAAAAAAAAAAACCCCTCCAAGCTGGAGGAATTTATTTTTCTTGCGCTTTGCTTCTGACGCTTGCCCGGGACTCGGCCGCGGCCCCGGCCCGCGGGAGCGCGTCTGGGGGACCTGGCCGGGTGCGCAGGGCCCGGCCGGGGCGTCCCACGGGGTCGCCACCCGCACTCGCGGGTCTCTGCAGCAGCAGTTTGCGGTGGTGTCTGCGCGTCCGTCTCCGCCTTTCCTTTCTTTCCTCCTTCCTCCTCCTCCTCCTCCTCCTCCTCCTGCTGCTCCTTTCCCAGGTCCTAGAGGTCCAGCCCAGCGACCTTTAGAGGGATCCTCGCTGCGCTTTGGGCATGCTGAGCTCCAGGGTGGCACCATGCAAGGCAGCGCCCCAGGTCTCCCCGCCCTCCCTGCCTCCCACCCCGGACACCGCCCCTCGGAGCCCCGGCCGGCCCCGAGGTCCCAGACCCAGTCCTGGGCGCGCTGGGCCGCCGCCCTCCGCCGGTCACCTGTTCCCTCGCCCCTGGCCCGGGCACTGGCGCGCAGCGGCCTGGCCGGCAGAGGGCCCCGTTGGTTCAGGAATCTGGCACCCGGCAGGGCGGGGAGAGGCCGGCTGGGCCGAGGAGCCCTGCAGGTGTATCCTGTTCTCAAAGAAAATAAAATATTTTCATGGGAAACTTTCCTTTTGTGTTTTTCTTTCTCCCCCTTTCTTCTCTCTCTGTTCCTTTCTCCTGGGTCATCTTCCAGGGTCAGCCCGTGTCTCTGTTCCCCGGCCCCGCCCGGAGCCCTCTCCTGGCTCCAGCTGTGGGTCCGGCCCTGGGCCCAGGCTGGCACAGCCCTGCACACCATCTGTGCAGCCTGTAGCCTCACCCCCGCCAGGGCAGGAGGGAGGGCCCGAGGATGGCCGTCTGGCCACAGGTCCACGGTGAGTCACGGCGGCCTTGTCAGCCAGCTGTGCCTTCCGTGTCTCCGGGCCCAGCGGAAGCTCCGCTCCCCAGGCTGGGGACACACCCTGGCCTTGTCTGTGCTCAGTGGCTTTGCTCTGCCTGGATCTCCCAGCTGCTGACCCGATGCGTGGGAGATGGGCCTGGGGTCCGGGTCCTGGGCTTCCCTTCTGCCACCTGACCCTGAGCTTTGCACCTCAGGGGGAAGTCAGTGAGCTCCGCTGTGGTAGATCCGTGTGCGTCTGGTGTGTGTGTGTGTGTGTGTGTGTGTGTTTTAGCTCCCTTGCAGGGAGTGAATCCTGGCTGTTCTGGCACAGAGTAGGGGCGTCGACACTGCTGCTGGGCCCTGCTGTTGGGCACCAGAGGACCCACGAAGGGTGGTTTTCTGAGTCCTGTGACTGCAGTTCTCCGTGCAGCTTCCTCGTGGGGAGTCCAGAAGGCAGGTGTGCTGCCCTGGGGGGCAGCTAGGACTCTGATGGACCAAGGGTGGGCACCTCCCTGAACCAGGGAAGCTTCCTGGGTGGGGGCAGGCTGGACACCATCTGGGCAGCTGGGCTGCAAGAGACCTTGGGACCCCCTTAAGTGGGTTCCCGACGTGGGGCCGAGGAATTGAAGTGGGGATGAGGTGAGCTCTCATCTGGATGCCTCTCTGGCTGGGATCTGGGGCTTGGGGGGGTCTCGCTGCAGGGGGTGCTGAGTGTCCCTCCCCGGCCCCTGTCCAGGGATTGGGGAGAAGCCACTGGGCTCCAGGGCTGTGCTCTACCCTTCCCCCTCTCGAAAGCTCTGCCTGGCACGGAGGCTCCCAGGCAGGAATGAGGCTCCAGTTACAGCCCAGGAACCTGGGGCGGAGAGGCTGGCCCGGGGGAGGGTCACGTGGGCCTGCGGGCGCCCTCCCCACCCCCTCCCCCTCCCCGAGCTGCAACCCAACCCTGCAGGCTGGGGCTGCCCTCCTGGAGGCCTCTGGCCACTGGGCCGGACCCCTCCCGGCCTCCCCTTGGCCAGGCCCTGCATCATGGCCGGATTAGCAGGTGGCCTTTCCATCTGGTTCTCCTAGGGCCCTGTACCCTTCTTGACAGAGGGGTGAGTGGGAAGGGCTGGCCCGGGGTCATGTGGTGGGATCAGGGTGCAGATTCAGACCCTGTCCCTGGAGGCTGCACAGGGAGGGTGGGCCTGGGTGGGTTTAGGGCTTTGGGCTTATCCCCTGTTGGGGGAGGGCTCCCTGGCACCCTGCCCTCTCCGGGTGGTGTTCTTAGGTGAGATGATGACAAAAACATCAGGGGTTGTTCCCCCAGCTGGGCTGTTCTGGAATTTAGAAGGGAAGCCCCAGACCCTGGTTGTGGAGTCTGGGGCTGGGTTTGAGGCCCTTCCTGGCCTGGCGGGGCCTGGGCTCCCTGCTCCCGGCTCCCAGGTGGCCCGCTGCCCGGCACCTTGCAGCCCTTCCCTCAGGGGTCCCGTGCAGCGAGCCAGCCCCCAGCACAGGCCCTCTGGAGGTTGGTCTCTGCTCTGAGGGCCATGAGGCTGTTTCTTGGTGGCGGCCCCTTGTGCCAGGCAGCCTTAGGCAGGGGGATGGTGGGCGGCAGACCCAGCCTGGCACCCGAGGGAATGCTCTCACAGCCCAGGCCAGGTGTCCCCAGCCACATGCCCAAAGCCAGACGTCAGTGCAGGGAGGATGCATGGAACCAGCCTGAAAACCCAGGCTGCGGGAAGGGGACCCCTCGGAATTGGGGGCCTGCTGGATGTTAAGGCTGGCCGAGGCTCTCTTTTTGTTATTGGACATAATTCACATCCTGTAAAATCCACCCTCTTGGAGTGTACAGCTCAGTGGTTTTAGTATATTCACGAGGCAGTACAGCCCTCACCGCTATCTCATTCCAGAATGTTTTCCTCACCCCAGAAACCTCATACCCATTAAGCAGTCACTCCCGGTCCCCTCTCCCAGCCCCTGGCAACCACTAATCTGCTTTCTGTCTCCACGGATTTGCCGATTCTGGACATTTCACAGAAATGGAATCATACCGTATGTGGCCTCTGGCTGGCTGCTTTCACGTGGCATAATGCTTTTGAGGTTCATCGCTGTCGTAGGCATGAATCGGTGTTTCGTTCCTTCTCAGGACTGAATTGCACTCCACCGATGGATCTACGACGGTTTCTTTAACCCGTTTGTCAGCTGATGTATGTTTGGGTGGTTTCCACCTTTTGGCTGTTATGAATAATGTTGCCATGAACACGGGTGTATCCGTTTTAAATTTTTCTTGTGTGTGTGGGTATGTGTGTTTTCAATTCTTTGAGGTCCATACCTAGAAATACAATTGCTAGGTCATGGAGGACCTCTGTGTTTAACCGTTTGAGGAACTGCCAAACTGTTTTCCGAAGTGGCTGCGCCATTGTACGTTCCCACCAGCAACGTGCAGGGGTTCCAGTTTCTCCACATCCTCGCTGACGCTCGTTTTCTCTTTTGCTTCTTGATTCTGGCCATTGCAGTGGGTGTGAATGGCGTGGTTTTGTGGTTTTCATTTGCACTTGTCTGACGGCCAGTAACATTGAGTTTCTTTTCATGTGCTCTTTGGCTACCTGTATATCTTCTTTGAAGAAACATCTGTTTAGTTCCTTTGCCCATTTTTTTCATAGGGTTGTATGTCTTTTTGTTTTGAGTTGCAAGTGCTCTTTATATATTCTGGATCTCTCCTTGGACTGAGGAGAACCCTGTCTCTCGACCTGTGAACTGGTGGGCACTCTCTCACCCCTGCACACGGAGGCAGCAGCACCTTGGCAGACACCTTCCTTATCCTGGGCTCCCCAGCCTGACTGAGTGTACCAAGTCTGGGGCTCGGCCAAGCAAACAGAGTGGCCCCGTGCCCAGGCCTACAGGATGCTTGAACAGGATGTGTCCCGCTGGTCCCTAGAGGGGTCAGAGAAGGAGAAGTAGGTGTAGCATCACCAGGCTGCATGGTGGGTTGGAGAGGTAGGCAAGAGAGAATGGGAGGCGTCTGGGGCAGGAGAGGGGCTGGTAGGAAGGGGATATCCAGGGTGATCCCTTGGCAGGGCCTGGGGTGGGTGCCCTGGGTGGAGCAGGCTGGGGGTCAGGACATCGAGGGGTTTGGAACGGCCAAGAAGCTCAAGCTTGAGTTTGGGCAGGTGTTGTCCCTGGAGATCTCTTCCTCTGTCTCAGGACACCCCAGGAAGCCATGGGGCCTCGAGTTTGGAGGACGGTCCATACGGAGCTTCCCAGGGCATCGGGGTGGGGGTGTGGGGAGAGAAGGGCCCAGGAGGTGGTGGGCCTAGTTCTGGGAGATCATGGGGGCCCCTTGAAAGTGGTCCTGCCGGGGAACCTTGGCAGGGGGCTGAGGGGAGAGAGTCCCCAGGGACCTCAGCATGGAGGGGAGAGGCCAGGGGGGTGGCCCAGGCTTCCTGCCTGGAAAGGAGAGGGCATTTCTCCAGAGCTCCTGGCCTGGAGGCCCCCATGGCCAGCAGAGGGACCCAGGTGTCTGGCTTCCCAGCCTGTGGAAGTCAGGCAGGAAGGGCCCTGGCCCCAGGGTCCTCAGCTCCCCCAAGGCACTGGGGAGCTGTGGCTGCGGCCGCGTGGTGGGATTTGAGGTGAGCAGGAAGCAGCCGCCACCTGGCCTCCCTCAGCTGTGTGAGCAGATGTCTTGCCCGCAGCCGGCGGCCGTCTGGACGGGGAGACAGCTGGCCTAATCTTGCCACTGTCCCTGCCTCCCGCCCGCCCTGCCTCCCGCCACTGTGGCTTGGGTGCCCACCCTGGGCCAGGACCCACCGGGCACCAGCAGGCGCCCAGACCCTCCACCGGCTCCCGGGGTGGCCCTGGGCCCGGGATGCCTCCCCATGCTGTCCCACGCTCCCCACTCCCGGGGCTGGGCCATTAGAGGAGAAGCGTGTGGGTAACTCTGTCCCCAGGAAGGAATGCACGGGCACAGACTCCTCCTGGGAGGCCTGGACCCCAGGGAGGGGGCTGAGGTGATAAGGGCCGGGCCGCCTGGCTCCTCTGTGCTGGCTGCAGGAAAACGACACCTGTTGACAGGCCTCCGGCGCTTGGCCCTCTTAATCCCGGCCTGCCGGGCACCCGGCGCCCTTTGTGCATTGTGCTGGGCAGGGGCGGGAGTGGCCCTGCTGTGCCCACCCAGGCCAGGGCTAGGAGAGACACAGTTGTCGGGGGAGTGGGAGGCTCCTGGCACAGGCCTCCGTGTGGCTGTGGAGGACAAGCCAGGCCCCTGGAACCCAGCAGGTGGGCTGCGCGAGGGTGTCTCCAGGCCCAGGCTTTGTGGCTGGAAGTCAACCCCTGATGGGGCTGGGAGCCAGGGGGTGCCATCTCTCCTGTTTACCAGCGTCTACCTGGGTTGTCACTTCTTCTGGGAGGCCCCATGACCACCCAGATGTGTCATTTTGTCCCTGGTAGCTCAGCTCTGGGGCAGGCTAGGAGGGTCCCCCTGTGGGGTCTCCTCTGAGCTTGCACAGTATGTCCCCTGCCCAAAGGCTCCCTCGAGTCTGCATCCTGTAGGGGCTCCCTCTGCCCCGCCGTGGGGGTCCACGGCATTTATTCACTTGACAGCCCAGCCCCCCGCCCTACAGGTCCCTGACTGAGGCTGGGCTGTGTCCACGCCTGTGGCCGGATGTGGCTCGGTCCGGCTGCCAGGCCACCTCATCTTCTGGTGTGCGGATGCTGGACCAGGTGTCTGGAGGCCACGCCAAAGCAGCCCTCTGATCCACGGGTTTGCCTTCAGGGGTTGCTATCCAAGCACATCTGTTGGCCAGGCCGGGCTGGGCAGCAGGTGGCTAGGGACGGTCTTGCTGTGCCCGCCGACCTGGGTGGCACCGGGCTGCCCCTGGCTCCGTGACCCATGGGCCCAGCCCTCCCTGGAGTCCGCCCCTCCCGGCGTGGTCCCCGCTGGCCTGGCGCCGCTGCCCGCAGGAGGAAACCTGGCCGCCCAGCTGGCAGCCGCCGCACCTCAGGCCCGGCAGCCGGACGAGGCGTTGGAAAAAGGCAAGCCGCGAGCTGCGTTTGTTTTTCTTAGCGATACCTGAGGTCGACACAGCCAGGGGAAGTGGGCTGGAGGTCTGGCCCAGGAGGAGACACTGCCGCAGGCTCCCAGAGCCGGAGCAGGCGGGGCCGGCGTCTCTCCCGGACAGACGAGGACAGAGGCCTCAGCCCTGAGTTGCTGGAGGCTGTGGGGGAGCTGGGCGGGGTCTGGGGTTTCCCATCTGTGCCGCCTTGGGGACAGCGAGCTTCAGGGAGGAAGACAACCCGCGAGAGGATGCTGGCGGCCACCGGAGGGTCCCCTGGCTCTGCCTCTCCTGCCAGCTGGGCAGCTGCGCATGTCTGCAGCCATCCAGGAGGGCCACAGGGGGCTGTGGTCACCGGGCATAGAGGTGGCCTGGCAACGCAGGCTCCTCCCGGAATCCGCCACCCCCTACGTCTTACCCCTAGGGGTCCTGCCCTGGAAAGGAGGCAGTCGGTCAGGCGGCCCTCAGGAGCTGGGTGGGGGCTGGGTTGGCCTCTATGATCTGGTCTGGGGGGCTCCCTGGTGCTGCAGACAGGGGCAGGGCGGGGCTCACTCTGGGGGCTGCCGTGAGACACGGGGAGCTCACAGCGGAGCTGGATGGGGACGTTTCTGTGAGGGTCGAGGATGCCAGGCTCGGCAGGCAGCACCTAGGGTCTCAGGGTGCTGGAGTTTGCTGGATGCATCGGTTCTCTGTCCCCCAGGAACCTGGCTTCCTCCCAGGGTGGTGTGGCGGGGGCACTCCTGGTCCATGCAGGGCTGCCTCTGCCACCCCCCCTGGGCACACGTGGGCCCCAGGTGACACTGCAGCCCTGAGGGACGCAGCAGATAGGCTCAGGTTGGAGGCTGCACACGGGCCAGGTTCAGTCGCAGACCGTGGGCCGGATGGAGGCTTAAGCCCAGCACCAGTTTCCCAGGGCTGGAATTTGTTTTGATTTTGTTTCACAGAGAAATTCAACGCTGTCTGGCGGGGCTGAGGTTTCATCGGCGGGCGCTGAGGCTCCTGGAGCTGCAGCCTTTTCTCCCTGTGCTTCAGCCCTGGGGAGAGCCAGGTTCCCGGGAGGGGTGGCCATTGGGGTGGACGGGGCTGCTGGTGGTCGGAGGCCAGCCTTAGGAACCTGTCCTCCCATGGAGGGTCTGCCTGTATCTCTCGGGCTTCCCTCTGAGGGCAGGGACCACCCGGCTGCACTCGGGGCCGTGCTGTGTGATTGGCTGGGTCTTCAGAGGGGACAGCCTGGTCCCCAAGCAGCTGGGGCATGACAGCCTCAGGCCTGGCCCAAGGAGCAGGGAGCTGTCCCTGAATTCAGCTCCCTCTGTCTGGCTCCCTATGGGGCTGGGGTGGGGTCTCTGCTGAGTTGCCACAGGGCTGGTGCTGTGCCCCGGCCAGCCTGTGGGGCTCAGCGGGGGGTGGGGGGGTTACCCTGGGGCCAGTGTCGTCTGTGGAGCTGTCTGCAGCGCGTATCTGTTCTCTTGCCATCCAGCACGGCAGCCCCAGCCACGTGTCACTATCCGGCCGCCCTGCTTGGACGTTCTTCCTTCTCTCCAGCGGGCGTCTTCCACGTGGCTGCGACTGGGGCATGCGGGCGTCCCGGGGAGAAGCCGGGAGCCGGTGCAGGCTGTGGGCAGTGGCGGGGCTGCCGCCAGGTTAGAGGCTGCATTAGCATTTGAGGAGCTGGGCCCGGTCCTGCCTGTCTCTCCCATGGGCCGTGCAGGCCTGGCTGTGTCAGTTAAGTCCCCAAGCCTCAGATCCCTGCCTGTGTAGTGGAGTTAAAAACATCCCCACCAGGTTTCTCGGGGTGACGTGGAGATGTGAGGACATCAGTGAGTATAGACGCCTTCTCTGGTCACGGGCCCAGGAGACTCAGGGTCTTCTTGCTGGAAAACGATAAGGCTGGATTTTCACGTCTGTGTGTGTGCATGTATGCGTGTGCATCTGTGTGAGCATGCCTGGGTGCATGTGTGTATGAGAATACGTGTGTTTGTGTATATGGCTCTGTATGAGTTTGTGTGGGTCTGAGTGTGCACATACGTATGCCCGTGTGCACAAGAGTGCATGTGTGAATGCATCTATGCACGTGTCTCTGTATGGATTTTTGTGGATGTATCCGCATCTGTGCGTGTATCCATGTAGAGGTTTGTATGGGTGTGTCTGTGTCTGCATGCGTGTGCATGTGTGTCTGTGTGGGTATGTCTGTGTGTGCGTATGTATATATGTATTTAACTTTAAAAAATGCCAAGGAGCTGATGAAATTAATGGATGACAATCCATAGAAATAACAAGAATAGATGTTGAAAAAACAGTGAGTTTGGTTTGGATGGTCTCACAGGATGAGGGACCTAGCAGAGGCCAGGCGTGCTGCTGGCGGGAATACTCAGAGGAGACCCTTCCCCCAGCCAGCAGGGACCCCAAGAGCACAGCCTTGTGCAGGTGTTGGCCCGAGTCCCCGGCGTGCTCTAGGCCCGGCCTCAGCCTTGGTCTCGGGTGGGCTGGGGCTGGGACTGGAAGTGGCTCTGGGATCCCACTGGCTGCACATATGGAGGTCCTTTCTGAAATCGGTGTCAGCATCCTGGGACTACCACTTACCGCAAACTGGGAGGCTTGAAACAGTCCGGAAGTCTGACATGCGGAGGCTGCGCTCCCTTGGGCGGCTCCGGGAGAGCATCCTTCCCGCTCTGCTGGCGGGGCGGAAACCTGTGGCGTTCCGTGGCTCCTGGCCGCATCGCTCCACACGCTGCCTCTGTCTGCATGGCGCCTTCTCCTCTGTCTCTCTCTGCCTTCTCTTTCTTTCTTGTAGGGACACCTCTCACTTTGGGCCACCCTATCCAGGATAATCTCGTACTGAGATTCTTACCTTAATTGCATCTGCAAAGACCCTTGTTCCGAATAAGTCCCCTTTCTGAGGTTCCATATTTTGTGGGGGCAACATTCAGCCCACCATAGTATCTTTAGCCTCTGCTTCAAATTATTCCCGCCAACAGTTTTGCAAATGCCGTGCCCAGCGCAGGGGAGAGATAACCGGGCATGTGGAGACGCCACCGAGGTTCCCGGAACGGCGGCCGTGGCTGGGTGAGCGGAGCATCGCATGCTCGCCACGGTGGCTCTTCTCCCGCCTCACCGGAGGGAGATAAGCTCGGAATGTCTGCGAGGAATGAGAAACCACAAAAACTGACCCAGCAAGTTGGGAAAAACCAAACAGAAGAGGGAGGGGAAGTGTAAGTCGCAGACTGATTTAAACAGCAGATTAGAAACAGCAGAAGGGAATTAGCAAACTGGAAGATGGGTCAGAAGAAATTAGCCAGAGCGAGAGGCAGACGGATGGAAAACAGAGGGGGTGAGACCCCGCCGTGCCGGGAGGCGGCCGGAGGCGGGGGAGGAGCGGGAACGGGATGTGCCGGGAGCAGGGAGCCTTTTCTGGAGCTGAATAAAGCCATCCGGAAGATTCAGGAAGCC
The DNA here is from genome assembly GCA_028533085.1 of Varecia variegata. NCBI lineage: Eukaryota > Metazoa > Chordata > Mammalia > Primates > Lemuridae > Varecia > Varecia variegata. The sequence continues at coordinate 1,058,375 of CM052445.1, forward strand.
CAGTGTCTTCCCAGGCGGAACACAGAAGTACATGCACACCGGAATGTGGCACGTTAGAACCGCGGACGTTGGAGATGCAGAATTGCACAGTGTCGGAGAAAACAGCATACGGGCACTCGTGAGAGCCGCGGGGTTGACGCCGACCTCCGCAGGCTGGGCCGGGCACCCCGGATGCAGGAAGACACAAGCGCAGAGAGGGTGGCCCCCCAGCACAGGTGAGGGAGTGCTGACCGGTGATGCAGCATCCGTGAGGCCCCCACTGAAAGCCACGGGTGTGTGACTTGGGACAGGGCCGTGGTATCGCTGGGTTAAGTTACAGACACGCAGCGTAGTATTGAGTGTAAAAGATGACAGAGCTTCAGATGAGTGGAGGGAGAATGTGGAAAAACAAAAAAAGCCTAAAAAGAGGCAAAAAGGGAGGGGAAGCCCAGCCAGAACAGGCATGGTCCACAGAAAGTACGAAATGACAGGTAAACCAAGACTCCAGACCCTGGGAGGTGGGCAGCTCTCGGCGTGAGGCTGAGTTGATGGGGGTGTTGGTTAGGTGCTTGGTCTCATGAGGGCTCCCTGTGAGAGACACCACACGCCGAGGATGTAGGATGTGGCATAGAAGAGGATGGGAAGGGAACTCACCAACACAGAGAGCTCAGGGCACAGAGGGAACCTGGAAACAAGAAAGAGAAGGGAGCTGGATGGTGACTCAGGCTCTGTGTGGTGAATTGGGGCTGGGAATCAGGCTCTGTATAGTGACCTGAGGGTGTGACTCAGGCTCTGTATGGTGACCTGAGGGTGTGACTCAGGCTCTGTATGGTGAACTGGGGCTGGGACTCAGGCTCTGTATAGTGACCTGAGGGTGTGACTCAGGCTCTGTATGGTGACCTGAGGGTATGACTAAAGCTCTGTATGGTGACCTGGGGCTGTGACTCAGGCTCTGTATGGTGAACTGGGGCTGTGACTCAGGCTCTGTATGGTGAACTGGGGCTGGGACTCAGGCTCTGTATAGTGACCTGAGGGTGTGACTCAGGCTCTGTATGGCGACCTGAGGCTGTTGGGGCTGCGACTGAGGTTCTACATGGTGACCTGGGGCTGTGACCAAGGCTGCAGTTTAGGAGCAATGGAAATGATGACCGTGATAGCTCTTAAGTGCTTATGCTAGAAGAGGAGAGAAACTGGGAAGCACTGAGCAAACTACTCTTCAAAAGCGAGAGAAAGAACCAGAAGCCAAGCTCAGAGGAAATAGAAGGAAGACGCTGGGACGGTGCAGACATTTCTCAGCTAGAAGTAAGCATGCAGTGGAGATGACAGGTCGCTCAGAAGAAGGTCTAGGAGCTGTCTGAGACTGACCTGGTGGGGAGGCTCAGTGGATTAGTCCCCGTGTGGGGGACATCCTAGATTCCTCAGACACTGCAGATTCCTCACACAAAGGGGAAAGGAATGAGCAGTTTCAGGACAATAAATCTGAAAATTTGGATGAAATGGACAAAGCCAGAGATGACATAATAGAAACGGACTCAAGATATAGAACTGCTGACTAACTCCATAGTAATTACAGGGAGTGGGGCGTTTTGACAGTGTAAGGTGGTACAGCCCCGTGGGAATATTCTGACAGTTCCCCCAAGGATTAAACTTAGTTTCCTGTGAGCCAGCAATTCTACTTGCAGGTGTGCACCCAAGGAAAGTGAAGAAGCGCATCTGTACAAAGACGCGTATGCAGGTGCTCGCAGTGGCAGTAGGCCTGGCAGCTGGGAAGTGGAGGATGGCGTGTGAGTCCCGCGCGAGCCTCATCTGACCGTGTTCGGCCTTACTGCGCTTTGCAGATACGGCACTTTTTACAGCTTGAAGGTTTGTGGCACGGAGCAAGTCTGTCAGCACCATTTTCCCGTACCTTGTGCTCACTTCGTGTGTCTGTGTCCCATTGTGGCAATTCGCACGGTATTTCAAACTTTGTCATTATTATTGTATCTGTTACGGTGATCTGTGAGCAGGGATCTTTGATGTCACTATTGTCATTGCTTTGGGATACCAAGAACCACGCCCGTGTGAGACAGTGAGCTTTGCCATAAACATGTATGTTCTGACCGCCCCACTGGCGGGCCCGGCCCCCGTCTCCCTCCCTCCCCAGCCGCCCGTGCCCTGAGCCACCACAGTATTGAAATTGGGCCAACTGGTAACCCCACAGTGGCCTCCAAGGGTTCACGTGAAAGGGAGAGTCCCACTCTCTCCCTTTAACTCAAAGGCTAGAAGTGACTCAGTTCCGTGAGAAGGCGTGTCAAAAGCCAGGCCCCTTGTGACAGAGTGAGCCACGCTGTGAGTGCCGCGGAGGAGTCCTTGGGGGAAATCAGAAGTGTTGCCCCAGGGAACACCGAGTGGTGAGAAAGCGAGTCAGGCTTGTTGCTGATGAGGAGAGGGTTTGAGTGGTCTGGAAGGAAGATACACCAGCCACAGCAGTCCCTCAAGCCACGGCCGGAGCCACAGCAAGGCCCCGACTCTCTTCAGTTCTCTGAAGGCCGAGCGAGGTGAGGAAGCTGCAGGAGAAAAGTTTGAAGCTCACAGAGGTTGCTTCATGAGGTTTAAGGAAAGAAGCCATCTCCTAGTATAGAAGTCCAAGGTGAAGCAGCAAATGCTGACGGAGAAGCTGCAGCAGGTTGTCCGGAAGGTCGAGCTGAGGTCACTGATGAAGGTGGCTGTGCTAGCAACGTAGTACAGATTTTCAGTGCAGCCTTCTGCACAAAAAACAGCCTTCTGTTGGAAGAAGATGCCATCTAGGACTCTCATAGCTAGACAAAAGTTATACCTGGCTTCATAGCTTCAGAGGACAGGCTGACCGTCTTGTTAGGAGCTAATCCAGCTGGTGACTTTAACTTGAAGCCAGGGCTCATTTGCCATTCTGAGAATCCCTTAAGAATGAGGCTAAATCTACTCTGCCTGTGCTCTAGAAATGGAACAACAAAGCCTGATGACAGCACATCAGTTTACAGCCTGGTTTACTAAATATTTTAAACCCACTGTGGAGACCTACTGCTCAGGAAAAAAAAAATTGTTTTCAGAATATTAGTGCTCATTGACAATGCACCTGGTCACCTAAGTACAGCTCGGATGGAGACGTCCAAGATGAATGTTGTTTTCGTGTCTGCTAACACACATTCCGCAGCCTGTGGGTCAAGGAGTAATGTCAACTTGCAAGTCTTACTATTTAAGAAATACATTTTGTAAGGCTGTAGCTGCCATAGACAGTGATTCCTCTGATGGGTCTGTGTATGGTAAACTGCAAACCTTCTGGAAAGGACTCGCCATTCCAGATGCCATTAAGAACACTGTGATTCATGGGAGGAGGTCAAAATAGCAACAGTAACAGGAGTTTGGAAGAAGCTGATTCCAAACCTCGTGGGGGACTGAGGGCTTCATGGCTTCAGTGGAGGATGTCACTGCAGATGTGGTGGAAACAGCAAGAGAGCTAGAATCAGAAGGGGAGCCTGAAGACGTGACTGAACTGCTGCAACCTCAGGATAACACTTGAATGGATGAGGAGTTACGGATGAGCAAAGAAAGCGGTTTCTTGAGATGGAACCTACTCCTGGTGAAGATGCTGTGAACACTGTTGAAATGACAGCAACGGATTTAGAATATTCCATGAACCTAGTTGATAAAACAGCAGCAGGGTTTGAGAGGCCCGGCCCTAACTCTGGAAGAAGGTCTCCTGTGGGTAAAGTGCTGTCAAACAGCACTGCATGCTACAGAGAAATCTTCCGTGAAAGGAAGAGTCGGTCAACGCAGGAAGCTTCATTGTTGCCTTATTTTAAGAAATTGCCACAGACCCCCCGGCCCAGCAACCACCACCCTGGCCAGTCAGCACCATCAGCATCAGGGCAGATCTGCCGCCGGCAAGATTATGACTCACCGAAGGCTCGGATGATGGTTAACATTTTCAGCAATAAAGGATTTTCAGCTAAGGTTTATACATTATGTTTTTAGACATAATGCTATTGCACGCTTAGTAGACTACAGTACAGTGCAGACATCACTTTATATGCACTGGGAAACCAAAAAATTTGTGTGGCTCACTTTATCGCGATGGTCTGGAACTAAACTCATGGTATCTCCAGGGTGTGCCTGTGTATCTCAGTAAAAGTGTCCGGAAAGATACGAAAACAGAACCTGGGTCAGAAGGGAAATCCTTCCACCGAGAAAAGCTCAGTCCTAGACAGCTTCATGGCCAGTTCTTCCAAACATTTAAGAAGGTACGATTCTCATCAGACGCCAACTCTTACAGAAGATTTAAACAGAAGATCTCACAAAGACACCGAAACTCGACAGGAAGAGCATGAGAGAAGAAAATTACAAACACAGACGAAAAACCCCCGCAGGGTATTGCCAGATTACATCCAACTCACGCAGGAAAGGGCAGAGCCCATCCTGGCCTGGTCGGACGTTTTTCCACGTTGACTCCAGGGAGGCAAAGTTCCAGTTAAATCAATTCCTGCAGTTCCTCACCTTAGCAGATTAAAGGGGGAAAATCATACCTTCAGAGGATGCAGGGACCACATTTGATAACAGTCAACATCTGTTTATATTGTTAAAAGTTCTTAGCAAACTAAGAAGCAAAGGGAACTCGCTTGACCTGGGACAGGCTGTCTGGGTGTCGTGCTTCATGGTGAAATGTTGAAAGGGTTCCTCTGAAGACAGACAGCGAGACCAGGACGGCCGCTCTCGCCCGGGTATAAACTGGGGTGATGCTGACTGTTTTAACAGACCGCAAACGTGACAGCTCCAACAAGATCGAGTCTGCTTCCCTCACGCAGCAATCCGAGATCTGGCTCTGTTGGCCTGTTTTCCGGGTCTTGCATCTGAGTCTCTGCTATCCTTTAAAATCTATTTAAAATAGAACCAGCATATGCTCCAGCAACCCCGCTGCGGGGTATACGTCCAGGGGAAATGAAATCAGTGGGTCAAAGAGCTGTCTGCACGCCCACGTCCACTGCAGCTGCTCACAACAGCCACGATACGGAATCAGCCCGGGAGCCTGTCCGCAGAGAAATGGCGGGGAATGTGGTGTACACAGGATAAGTATCCCTTAGCCAAAGTCTTGGCACCAGAAATGTTTTGTATTTTGTATTTTGTCAGATTTTGGATATTTGCAGATACTTAGCAATTGAACATCCCTCATCTGAAAATCCTCAATCTGAAATGCTCCAATGAGCACTTCCTTTAAGCATCATGTTGGTGCTCAAAACATTTCAGATTTTGTAGTATTTTTGATTTTTGATTTGGGATGCTTACCCTGTATACACAAGTTGAATTGAATTCAGCCATAAAAAAGGAGGAAATCCTGTTATTTGCAACAACATGGATGAACCTGAAGGACTACGTTAAATGAAACAAGCCAGGCGCAGAAAGACGAACACGGCATGATCTCACTCACGTGCAGAATCTAAAAGTCAAACTCGCAGAGGCAGAGCGGGATAGCGGCGCCGGAGGCTGGCGGTGGGTCGGGGAGGCTGGAGACGTGCTGCCCAGAAGACCGAGTTTCAGGTAGACAGGAAGAATAAGAGTTTGAGATTTGTTGCAGAAAAGGGAAAACAGATGAGGTCATGAGTGTCAATTGGCTTGGTTTGGCCATTCCACTGTGTACACATGTATCCAAACATTCTTGCACCCCACCAATATATACAATTATTGTCAATTAAAAACCTAAAAAATCAAACCAAACTCATCGTTCTTCAAACTGTGTGATGGTGTACACAGAACATCTGAAGGCTGTTTAGAGATGAAAGATGACGTATAGCAAGGTCACCGAATATGAAGTCAGCACCAGACACAATCGTGTTTTTGTATGTTGGCAAAACAGAAAATGAGCTTTATAAAGACGTTTTATTTGGGGATGTTATCCGACCTGGAATCTGGGACTGAGTCTACCCCAGGGAAGACCCCTGGGTGGGGGAACCTGGAAGGCATCGGAGAAGTGGAGGAATTCCCGAGTCCAGGCTCACTGACCGAGGGCGCGATGCCGCAGACACACCAGTTTCTCGCCGTCTGACCCAGGAATACCTGCACTGGGTGCTGAGGTCTGGCGTGCCGGTTCCAAAAGTCACGCGCAAGCAGAGCCAGCACGTCCGGAGGAACCTGCAGGAAGGAGCTCTTGATAAAGTCCCAGCAAAGCATCAGGGTGCTGTCGGCCCAGGACAGAACTCGGGAATGAGCCACGAGCGACAGCGGCAGTGCTGTTGGGGGCTTCGCAGGGCAGCGAGTAGGGGGTCTCTCTGAAGGGTCATGCTGGGATGCTCAGGTGCCCCTGTGGGAAGGGCATTGGACCCCAGATACATCGATGTGCAAGCTGGCACCGACTAGACGGAGAGCTTTGAGACGGAGGTGCTTTTGGGAGATCGTTTAGGATACAGGAATAGAGGTGGATTTCTAAAGCGAGACAGAAACGGGAAGAGGTAAGGTCGAACATGGAAGTTCAATAAATTTATGAGCTTTGATTCCTCCAGATTATGAGGAATCACCCCTACCTTTGTGGCCAGCTTGTGGCACACACTGCCATGGCAGCGTCCCTGAGCCCAGTGCCAGATGCACCACATGGGGCAGGTCGGGCCTGTGCCACGCCGCGCCAGGCAGCCTGGGGCACACCAGAGCCTGGGGGCTGGCCCGTGCCACCTGCTGTATTTTAAAAGAATTCGGTCGTGTTTGGACAGCTCGTCCGTGCACACAGACAACTCCCAGCTATGCGGGGAAGAATGAGCCTCCTCCCTGTGGGTGTGTCTCTGTCCTGGGCATCTGCAGACATGCAGGATGGTCTCTGCAGAGCGTACCTGCCCGCCACTGGTCTCTGCCTGAGCACATCGAGGGGGCAATCCGACGTCAGCGCACAGAGGGATGCTGCTTTCTTATGGACCGTGTGACGTAGCCTCCTCGCACAATACACCTGCAGCCTATTTCTAAAAAGAGGATTGGTGGGTGTCTTAGTCCCTGCAGGCTGCTATAAGACAGTACTGTAGACTGGGCGGCTTATAACAATGAATGTTCATTCCTCACAGCTCTGGAGGCCGGACGTCTGAGATCCAGGCGTGGCGGATCGGTGTCTGGTGAGGCCTCGCTTCCTGGTGCATAGACGGTGCCTTCTTGCTGTGTCCTCACATGGCAAAAGGGGCGAGGGAGCTCTCTGGGCCCCTTTTATAAGGACACTAATCCCATTCATCATCTAATCACCTCCAAAAGGCCCCACCTCCTAATACTGTCACCTTAAGGGTTAGGTTTGAACGTTGAAATTTTAGTGGGGGACACAAACCTTCAGACCATAGCAGTGGGTTAATTTTAAAATTGTGTAGATGTATGAATCTGGAATTCCAGTCATGGAGGGGCATATCTTTGACAATAATCTTATCAAACGTTTTGATCTGTGCTTATCTGATGAATGAAACATAATATATCAATATAGCTTTTTATTTGTTTAAATAAATAAACAAATAAATAAACAAACAAATAAATAAATAAATTTGCTACATTGTCCAGCCTGGCCTCTATCTCCCGGCCTTATGTGATCCTCCCAAAGTGTGGGGTTACAGGCTGGCACCACGGCACCCAGCTGATCAGTGTAGTTTTAACGGGCATTTCTTTGTGTGAGCTTGAGCATCGTGTCACAGGTTTTAAGAACCAGCTATATTTCCTCCCCTTGACCTGTAGGTTCATACCCTTTGTTTTCTGTCATCCTTTAGTTACTGATTTATGGGAAAGGTGTGTGTCTGCACACACAAGCACGCACACACAGAGTTGGCCCTTGCTCTGGGACATGAATTGCAGACTCTTCCCAGTGTGTCATTTGTCTGTTGGTCTTCTGACTCTGTGCTGTTGTATCTGCCATGCAGAGATCTTTATATTTTGAAATTCTCAAATTTATTAGCTTTTCAACATCTTTTGGGTTCTGGGCCACACGGAGAGAAGCTTTCCCTGTTGTGAGATTATTTGCTGAGAGCCCCCTGGGCTGGGCGTGTGCTGAGCCCACCCTGACCGTGGAGGGAGCAGAGGGCTGGGGAGGCCGGGGCCAGAGCAGCGCAGAATTTAGTGACTGCCCTCGGGCCTCAGCCCTTGGCCACTCCAGGGCTGGGGACTACCCTCCTTCCCCACCCTCTGCCAGCGTGGATGGTACCACCCGCTGATCCCACCTGGGCTCACACAGGGTCAGCTGCCTGTGGCTGTGTTTATGGAGCTGCCTCTGGGCCTGGGGCTCTCAGGGGCCCATGGTTGGCGTCCTGCGGCTGGAGGGCAGGGCAGCCTTGGAGCAAGTCCCCACCCAACCTGGCTGCTCTGCTGTCTGCCTGCTCCAGGGAGTGTCCTGAGAGAGGCTGGGGGGTGGAGTTCACCATTAAAGCAGCTATCTTGGCCCCACAGGCTCTGGCCTAACTCTGGCCAGTGACAGATTGTGCTGGGCAGGCGAGGCTACGGGCCCAGGTGGAGGACCCCGACCTCCTTTGTCCTCGTGTATAGGGTGGGGATGGGCTGATTCAGGTGGGAGGACTGCTGACCTCCTCTGTCCCCATGTATAGGGTGAGGATGGGCTGATTCAGGTGGGAGGACCGCTGACCTCCTCTGTCCCCATGTATAGGGTGGGAGTGGGCTAGACCAGGTACGGGGACCCCTGGCTTCAGCCCCCCCATGTGCAAAGCTTGGACACAGGCTGCCTGATGTCTGGGCCTCCTTTCCCCCCACCCCGTCCACACCCACAACTATGCTTTGCAGCCACCCAAGGCGCCCCCATGCCACCTGCCTTAGGGGTTCTACTGGGTGCTGGGATGTACTGGCCCTGGCGTGGAGCTGCTCCGTCTTGGAGAATCCAGGCCTGAAGAAGGTGCAGGTGGGAGGCTGTGGTTTTTCCGGGGGGCACATGTTCTGGGCACAGCTGTGACATTCCTGTCTGGGGACGGAGGTCTCCGGTCTCTGCCATGTGGGCTGCCTTTGTGTGTGGGGTGTAGCTCTTCTGGGCTCTGGCCCCAGCCCCGCCTGGCTGGGGTCTGAGTGAGCAGCTGTCCTGGGACCTCTGGTCTCTGGCCTCAGCTTGGAGCCGTCTGTGCCTGGACGTTCATAACATGACCCTTGATGCTCCCGGGGAGCCTGTTCCCTCTGCTTTGCCCCATCCGGGGGTCCCAGAGCCCTTGAGATGAAGTCCTAGCTCTCGGTGGGGCTCAGGGTCCCTCTGCCCTGCCAGCCGGGTCCTGGCCCCTGGAGTGACCCCTGGGCCCCTGGTGTGAACCGCCCTTCCTTTGCTCCACGACCTCTCCCCAACCTCCTCCCAGGACACAATCCCTGCTGGGAGGATGTGCCGAGTCCTCCTGTCCTTCCCGTGGGCCTCTCTTGTGCTGTGGGGGGGGGGCTGTGACTCGGGCACTTTGGGTACTTGGTGGCAGGTCCCTGGGTCCTGCTGCAGAGTACTCCCCTGCCATCCTGCCTCAGTGGCCTGGCGCAAGAGTGTGTGTCGCAAACCCAGAGAACAGCTTCCCCTGGCAGAGACCCCCATAGTGAACTGCCTGGAGGGGGTGGGTGCGTGGGGGTCCCTCCCGGGGTCTCCATCTATCTCCGGTGGGGCTGTGCACGTCGGGCTCCGCTGTCCCCAGTGGGCCGGGGCTCACTGCCGCCTCTCTGGTGCCCAGGCTGACAGGCAGCGAGCCTCTGACCATCCTCCCGCTCACCCTGGAGCCCGAGGCAGCAGCCCAGGCGCACTACAAGGCCTGCGACCGGCTGAAGCTGGAGCGCAAGCAGCGGCGCATGTGCCGCCGGGACCCAGGCGTGGCCGAGACGCTGGTGGAGGCGGTCAGCATGAGCGCGCTGGAGTGCCAGTTCCAGTTCCGCTTCGAGCGCTGGAACTGCACCTTGGAGGGCCGCTACCGGGCCAGCCTGCTCAAGCGAGGTGAGTGTGCGCCCTCCCTCACCCACCCTCAGGGACAGCCCTCAGGCTGCGCCCCAGGGGACCTGAGGCACCTCCCGGACCCCTCCAGGCCCAGCCTTCCTGGGACCCCGCCCTGCCTTCTGCGCAGGCGCAATGCTTGCTGGTGGCGCCGGGCGCGTTTGCGCGGCCTTTGGCCGGGCCCCAGGCTGCCCTGATGGTTCTCGACTCGTGCCAGGTGGCCAAGGGCCCAGTGGCCTCTGCTCTAAGCAAAACCCCTCTTCTCTCCTCTGCCCTTCCGCGCGAGGGCGCAGGCACTTGTGGGAGGCTTTCCACAGCCTTGTTTAAGAATTGGGGACCTGAGGCCCAGGGCGGGGCAGGACAGGGCCTGCCAAGGGCCGCACGGCGAGGCTTGTAGCCTGGAGACCGGAATGGGGGTCTCTGATCACCAGGCCAGAGCCGCAGCCACAGTGGGCTCTGAGTTCTTTCCCACTCCCCGCCTGGTCATGTGCGAATGCCTCCGCTCGCTGGGCGCCCCTGGCAGCCGAGACAGGTGCAGCACCCCACGCCCTTCCCCCCCGGAGTCGAACAGCCGCGAAGAGCCGCGGAGCTCCCATAGGAAACGCGCGCCCCGGGGGGGGGGGCTGGGCTGCAGGGCATGCGACATAAACGAGAGCTCCTGGGCAGCCTCACCGACCTGATCCCGCTGACCTCAGGCTTCAAGGAGACCGCCTTCCTCTACGCCATCTCCTCGGCCGGCCTGACGCACGCGCTGGCCAAGGCGTGCAGCGCTGGGCGCATGGAGCGCTGCACGTGCGACGAGGCCCCGGACCTGGAGAACCGCGAGGCCTGGCAGTGGGGGGGCTGCGGGGACAACCTCAAGTACAGCAGCAAGTTCGTCAAGGAGTTCCTGGGCAGGCGGTCGAGCAAGGACCTGCGGGCCCGCGTGGACTTCCACAACAACCTCGTGGGTGTGAAGGCAAGTGGCGCCCGGCGCCAGGCGGGCTGGGCGGGGCTGAGCAGGGCAGGGTGGGTGCGGGCAGGAGGTCAGCTCGCTGGGAGGGAGATGGAACGGGCTCTGGGGGTGAGCTGAGGGCGCAGAGGCCCCGCGGGCACTCAGCAGAGTGGTCAGTGGTGCAGGACAGGGTGGAGGCCACCTCTGTTCTGGCGGTCTGTGCGGGCCAGGCCCTGGAGTCCTCCAGCCCATCAGATTCCCTGCCCACCAGGCAGGCGGGATACCAGGAATGGAGGAGTGCCTGTGGTCCTCCATGCAGGGGTCTCCCATGGTCCCCCATGGAGGGTCCCCTGTTTCCTCCCATGGAGGGGGCCCCCACGAAGCCCATGGAGAGCAGAGACCAACCTGCTCCTGGCTGAGAGGAGCCGGGTGTGTCTGGGCCCACTTGCCTCCGTTCCCGCCTGGTCAGGCCATCTCACCGGGAGCCTGGCAGGCTGGGCCTCACCTGCCAGCGCAACATGCGGTCTTGTCACTAAGGACCTAGGTTGACGGCAGCCACAGTGGGCAGCATGGTGGCCACGGGGTCCCAGGGAAGGACTGTGGGTATGGAACCCACTCGCTCAAGTCAGAGGAGTCCAGTTCTGTGTCAGCAGCCCTGTCTGTGGCCAGGGCTCTGTTCTGAGGGTCAGAAACCCAACTCGGAAGACTCGAGGGAGAAAGGCATCTGTCTCCTGGCTCTCTGGCGAGCCCTCCTGGGGGCTGCCGGCTGCCGGCGTGGCCGGGCCGGGTACACCTGGCTCCCTGGCCATCCCGTGGGCCCCTGCAGCCTCTTGGCTCCCGCGTCCACACTGCTGGGAGGAGGCATCCAGTCCCATAACCACTCTCGACGGAGCCCCTGGCACCTCTGCTGTGCCTAAACAGGCTGGACCCAAGAGCACCGGCTGGGTTCAGCCAGGGCCGTGGGACAGGCAGGGCCAGCGTCTTTCTTGGGAGCTGAGGGGCATTTCTTCCTCCCGCTCGGCCGCCCTCTTCATGTCGGGACGTGGAGCCCCAGCCTGGGGACCGGGCGAGGTAATTAGAGCCGGCCCTGCTCTGAGCCCCTCTTTATTGAGAAGTCAGAGTCCTGAATCACCCACTTATTCAAGAATCAATTTCCCCCCTTTTGGAGTAGAGCTCTTCTGGGGGGAGCCACTGCGGGTGGATTAAATCCTGGAGGCAACATCCTTTCTTCTCCTTGCACCCGGCTCCTCCCTGCCCACTTGGCCCTTTTGTAAGCGATTAATGAAAAGTCAGAACGTGAAAAGTGCTCCATTAGCTCTGCTGCGCCTGGGTCAGCCATGTTTTAATTAAATTGCTCCGGGTTTCTCAGCAAAGCATCATTAAATGTGACTCTTCGGTTGCCTGGCCAGAGGGTGGCTACGTTTCTTAATCCTCCTTGAGCCGACCCTCCTGGGGGTGGCAGGCGTGGGAGCTCAGCTGCCTGGCTCGGGTCCCACCTGGGAAGGGGCCTTCCCACTGGCCGTCTTTGCAGGTGGGGCCCTAAGTCCTTGGTGGGGAGGGACCCAGCCAGGGTTCCTGGCAGCTCCCCAGATCCGGAACATGCTGGGCCGTGTCTGCCTCTGCCTGTCGTGGGTGAGGGGTGCAGCCCTCTCTCCTCCGCAGCTGCCCAGAAGCCCTCCTAGAGTGCAGAGCTCCCTTTGTCCCTAGAAGTTGCTCTCACCAGGAGATGCAGCCTCTGCACTTCTGTGGTGTCTGCACCTGCCCCCACCAGCAAGCTGACTCGCACCGGCCTGCGGGGCTCGGGCAGCACCTGCACATGCGACAGCACCTGGCCCGATGCTTGGGTGGGTGCATGATCAGCTCAGATATAGACCATGGGTTGAGGTCACACTTGTCCTACGTCGTGTAGCAAACGACTCGCTGAGACCAGACACGGGAGAACCTGTGGGGGCAAAGGGCCCAGTCCTTGCAAAGAGCAGCCCCCACAGAGATGGACTTTGGGTGGGAAGGGACTGTCTTAAAGGGGTGAGGACCAGCCACCCCTCAAGATGCAGGGGTGGCCTTGGTGGGGACCGAGGTGCTGGCCACAGAGCCTCTGCCCTGGGGAGTCCGTGGCTTAGAGGAGGAGGCACAGGCCTGTGAGTTGGGAGCCCAGACTAGACGTGTGACGGTTCCAGCCGTCTCTGACTGCAGGGGCAGTTGCAGGGCCTGCCTGGCCAGGACCTCACGCGCCCTTCCCAACTTCCCGCCTGCCAGGTGATCAAGGCCGGCGTTGAGACCACCTGCAAGTGCCACGGCGTGTCCGGCTCGTGCACGGTGCGGACCTGCTGGCGGCAGCTGGCGCCCTTCCACGAGGTGGGCAAACACCTGAAGCACAAGTACGAGACGGCGCTCAAAGTGGGCAGCACCACCAACGAGGCCACCGGTGAGGCGGGCGCCATCTCCCCGCCGCGGGGACGGGCCTCGGGGACGGGCAGCAGTGACCCGCTGCCCCGCACCCCAGAGCTCGTGCACCTGGACGACTCTCCCAGCTTCTGCCTGGCTGGCCGCTTCTCCCCGGGCACTGCCGGCCGCAGGTGCCACCGCGAGAAGAACTGTGAAAGCATCTGCTGCGGCCGAGGCCACAACACGCAGAGCCGGGTGGTGACGAGGCCCTGCCAGTGCCAGGTGCGCTGGTGCTGCTACGTGGAGTGCAGGCAGTGCACACAGCGCGAGGAGGTCTACACCTGCAAGGGCTGAGGGGCTCCACCAGCACGCGGGTGCACAGCTGGGGCGGGGGCCGGCGTCCGGTCTGGCCTGCACAGCTGCCGTGCCTGCGCCCCGGGCCCTGGCCGCCTCTTCCGACCCGAGAGCATTGCACCGATGCTTTCTGAGCTGTCCCTGTCCCGAGCACGCCAGGCCCCGGGTGAGGAGCAGCCCTTGGGTGCACCTTCGTGACCACGCAGGCTCCGTGCATGCGCGGCCACCCCTGGGGTCCGGGCCTGGCCAGGGTTGTCCCGGCACCGGCACTGTCTTCAGAGAGTGAAACCACTAGGAGAGGACAGAGCCCACCTGGTCCCTGGGGGCCCAGCTGCCCCCCTGCCCGGCCTCAGGGGACAGTGCCCTTCCTTCTCTGACGTCCAGCACTTCTCTTTGGAGTGAATATCAGTGACTTTTAAATTATTCTTATTATTATTTAACTAATATAATAATTATTATTTCCTCCGTCCCTGCCGCCCCCAGGCTGCGGCTTCCCCCCCCCCACTCTCAGCCCGAGCCCTGGTCTGGGAGGGCCCCTCCTGTCCCTACACGTTCCCTCCGAACTCTGTTTGCCTCTGATCTGCTTTGTCGTTTGAAACCACTAAATCAAGATAGACGTGTTGTTGTTAGAGAAATAAAGCGCTGTGTCTGGCTGCAGCCCTCGGAAAGCAGCTCCCCGTGCCCGTGCGCCAGCCGAGCGGTGCCACGCAGCGGTGCCCGCTCCGTGCCCGTGGGCACTCAGGCCAGGGTGTCCTGGTGTGCATTCTTGGGCCAGGGGTGGCCAAGGGGGCTGCTCTGGCGAGGATGCAGGGCGGGCTCATGTCACAAGGAAGCCACACTGTCTCTGAGTCACTGGGGAGAGGCCAGGTGGGGACAGGTGCAGGTGGAGAGAGAGTCTTGGGCTAGGCTTTGGCAGCGGAATGCCGTTCTTTTTGGCCATGCTGTTGTCTTTGCATGGGAGAGGGTGGCCTTCACTGGCCCGGTGTGTGTGCGTGAGTGTGCGTGTGTCCTGTGAGCGTGGGCGTGCATGCTGTGCTGGCGTGGGAGCCCCCGGCCTGACTCCATGGTGGGTGTCTCGGTGGGGTCTGGGCGGACGGCAGGTGCGGATGCGGGAACTACTGAGTGAGCAGGTTCCTCCAGGAGCCGGGGACTGTGTTTCTCAAAGCAAAGCTGTGTATGTGGCTGCGTGTCTCTGCTGCCCTGTGCCGTGGTGTCCGTGGCAGTCTTCTCTCCTGCGTTCCCAGGAGGCTGCATGCGGAGAGGGCAGTCCCAGAGCGGGGCCTCCCGGCGGTCACGGTCCCCAGCAAGGGATGCAGGTGGCTGTGGGCAGTGGCCGTCGGCGGGAGGGGACGGTGGGCTTGTCCCTCAGTCTGAGGCTCGTGGGGACAGGAGGCGCCGCACCCCGCCCACCCCATGCGAGCCCCCGCCGCGCCTGCCGCAGGGCCGGCCACGCGCTCACGACAAGACTGTTGCTCAGTCACTGTTGGGTCTGTGGAAGGGTGTCGAGTCAGAGGAAGGATATTTTTGTATCAAATACCACATTTAGCTCTATGTCCTAAATATTCAGAAAAGTATTTTTTTAAACAAGGCAGACCGAAAATGTCTGCCGGCTGTCTGTGCAGACCCGCGTCAGGACGTCTTGCTGAGTGAGGAGGCGACGCCAACGCTGGAGCCTCCTGTCAACGTGCTTGTCTCCCGCGGCAGAGCGGAAGGGGCACAGGGACGCGGCCGGGGACGCCCCTCCTCGGCCTGCGGTGGCCGGTGCGGGCAGGCGGGCGGCGGGAGAGGGCCCGTCCTTGCGTTTGGAGACGGTGCGAGCCGAGTGACTTCTCTACCTCATCTGTGTAGCGCGTAGGTGTATACCCGAGTGACTGTGGAGAATGTATTTATTTAACAGCTTTGTATAACAGAACCGAAACAGATGAAACACTAAATAAATGTATTTTAAATTATAGCCCCATCTCAGTGTGCTGCCTTCACAGGGGGGCCTGTGGGCCTGGGAGGAGGAGGACGGAGAGGAGGGCCAGGGAGGAGGAGGGTGGAGAGGAGGGCCAGGGAGGAGGAGGACGGAGAGGAGGGCCAGGGAGGAGGAGGACGGAGAGGAGGGCCAGGGAGGAGGAGGGTGGAGAGGAGGGCCAGGGAGGAGGAGGGGAGAGGAGGGCCAGGGAGGAGGAGCACGGAGAGGAGGGCCTGGGGAGGAGGAGAACCTGGGAGGAGGGCCCTGAGGAGCAGGAGGATTGGGGGAGGAGGCCCTGGGGAGGGGGAGGAGCCCTGGGCAGGCAGGTGTCCCTAGACTTGGTGGTGGCCCCAGCACACCCTGGTCTCACTCTGTCTCCCATGTCCAGGCAGGGTGAGTTTGGGGTCCACAGGGAGCCCCTGTCCAGTCCTCTGCCCCTCGCTGGGCACCTGCAGCCTTCTCACAACACAGGGTCCCCACATGGCTCCTGTCCTGCCCTGAGCCTGGGGTGCTCTGGGCACGGCCCGCCTCTCCCTCCCTGGTCCTGGGCTGGCCCCCCACCCTCAGCCCTCCCCCTCCTGCTATCTCCATCTGAGTCCACCTTGGGGGTCCCCCACCCCTCGCTGGCTCCTTCCAGACGCCTGCTGTGCCTCTCCTGCCACCTTGTGTCCAGTCTGTTCCTCGGACCCCCAGGCCACCCCTGCCACCACGCCAGGGAAGGGGCTGTGTGCAGAGGAGCGTGGGGTCACCCCCTGATGGGAACACAGCTTCCGTTCCAGACCTGGGGACAGGGCTGCTAGGAGAGGCTGGGGGTGGGGGGGCTCCTGGTGTCAGCCCCTCACCCGCAGCCTCTGGCCTGTGCTGGGTGAGGCCAGTGGGCCAGTTGGCCAGGCCCCTCCGGCGGGCACCGGCCTCCTCCCGGGCCCTGGCTGCTCCTGAGGGCCAGAGGGGGGCCCAGGCCTCCGCGCACAGGCGGGAGGGGGCTGCGCGCTGCCTGGGCTGGGGAGCGGGTGGCCTGAATGGGGCCATTCTTCCTGGGTGACGGCGGCCGAAACTGTAGCTGAATTCAGTCCAGGTGCGGGCGGCAGGCGGGGGCAGCCTGCAGTGGAGAGAAGTCGCAGGCTGGGTGGGACCTGCCGGACAGCCAGGCCCTCCCACCAGGGGCTCAGAGCCCTCTCCACCCGGATGCTCCCTGGACACCTGGGTCTTCTCCCCGTGGTCCTGAGTCCGCACACCTGGCCCGTCTTGTGTGATCTGCGTCCGTGCACTCGTGTGCGTGCATGTGCGTGTGAGGTTGGGTCTGTGTGTCTTGTGTCTGCATATGTGTACATGTGTGTGTGTGCACAGGGGCTGTGTTCACGCATCTGCATGTGTGTTTTTGTCCATGTGTCTGTGCATTCAGGTGTGTGTGGCTGTGTCTGTGTTGTGCATGTATCTCTGCATGCGCGTGTGTGGCTGGGTCCACACAGGGGTGTCCATGTATGTGCATGTGTGTACATGAATGTGTGCCATGTCTGTGTCCACGTGTCCATATCTGTGTGCATTCCAGTATGTGCATGCATGCGTGTGTGGCCACGTTGTGTGTCCGTGCAGTGCGTGTGTCTGTGCGTGCAGGTGCGTGCAGAGGACCGTGGGGACGTGGTGCTGGGCCGCAGCTCATCTCCTTTCCAGCCACTGCCTGGCCGCGAGCAGTGGGTGAGGCCTGGCCCCGCCCCTCCCGCGGCCTCCCCGGCTGAGGAGCTGCCACAGAGGCAGAGGGAAAGGAGGCCTGCCCTGTGTGACCACACCCGCAGGTGGGCAGGGACACCCTGGAGCTGCGAGGTGCGTCCCCATCCGTGGGCAGCCCCCAGGGACAGGGCATCGGTCTGCGCTGGCTGGCTGGGCTGAGCAGTGCAGCCGCCCGGCTGCTTCCAGCTGAGCAGTCTCAGGTGCCACACGCAGGTGGGAGGGGAGACAGGCCCAGGACACACAGGTGGCCCAGCCAGGCTGGCGGGGCCAGGCAACTCCTGGGCCCTGCTGGGTGTTGGCAGGCATCTGGCCACCCTCCAGGCCGGCGGCAGGAGATGGCTGGGGCATTAGGTAAGAGGCATAGTTAGGTAATGTCTCAGAGGGGCCCGGCCTGTGCAGTGGGAAGGTACGGGCTGGGTCCGCCTGCCCTTCCACGCTGACTTCAGAGATGGAGGATGGAGGGGAGGGGAGGAGAAGACAGGAGAGGGAGGAGGAAGAGGAGTAGGTGAGGGGGAGGAGGGGAGAGAGGTGAAGGAAGAGGGGGAGGAGGAGGAGGGGAGGAGCAAAAGGATGGGGAGGAGGAGGAGGATAGGGAGGATCGGGAGGAGGACAGAAGAAGGAGGAGAGAGAGGAACAGGACAGGAGGAGGAGGAGAAGGAAGAGGACAGGGAGGAGGAGGGGGGAGGAAAAGGAGGAAGACAGGGAGGAGGAGGAGGAGGAGGGAGGTAGGGAAGAGTCAGGCTGGCCCTGGTGCCCGGGAGTGCTCCTGCTGTGTTCCAGGCCCTGGCGACCAGTGGGGACCCAGGAGGGCTCCCTGGCTGCCCACGGGGTCAGCCCAACTGCACACAGTAGGTGCTCGGGGGCAGAAGGCAGTGCCCAGGAGGGCCCAGGGTGGGGCAGCTGGAGGCCGTGGGCGGATGGGGGCCCCCCCACCCTCACTCTCACCTCTGCACCCCTGGCCCCGGCTGCCCAGCGCTGGCCTCTGTGCTCTGAGCCCACAGGGGCCGGCCTGGGGGTGCTGCCACCTCCTGAGAGGCGCCCGGGACAGCCAGGCCAGGGAGGAGCGGGTGGCCTGGGGTCCCAGCCACTCGGGGAGGCTGCGGGAGAGCCCTGGGCTGGGGCCGGGAGACCTGGCCTTGCCTGGTGCTGCCTCTGCGGCTCCAGGGCCTCGGTTTTCCTGCCCTCCTTGGGGGAGGTGGCCCCGTCTTGACAGCCCAGGGCTCAGGGCCGGGGTCTCCCACGGCGGCCGGCCAGGCTGTGCGGGAAGGGCTGTGGCAGGGGAGGAGGAGGGTCTAGCAGGTTGCCGCGGAGACAAGAGCAAACAAATACTGCCCCCTGCAAGCCTACAGGGGGGTCCCTGTGGCGATGACCTCATCTGCCCACTCAACCCTGCTCCTAAGGCCAGGTTGGGGGCGGGGGTCCCGGCTGGCTGTGGGGGGAGCTGTGTTTGTGTTGGGCCCGCGTCCATGGAGACAGCTGGGGGGGCAGAGACGGCTCCGACTGCGGTGTGAGCCAGAGGCCAGGGGCCCCTCCCAAAGCAGGGGAGGGAGAGGCTGGGCTGGGGGGCAGGGGCATGGGGGGCGGGCTGCAGGGTGCCTTTTCTCCTGGCAGTGGCCTTCACTGTCCGCATGGCTCTCCCCACAACCTTCTAAAACAGTTGTTGACCTACAGAAAAGGAGCAGCCACCCTCCTGTGCACACACCGGGTCCTGGGACAGCCGGGTGACAAGGGACCACAGACTCAGTGGTTTAAAGCCACACAGGCTAATCATTGCAGCGTTGCTGTGGCTCAGGGGCCTCTGACTCGGGGTCTCTGGAGACTATGGTGTTGGACAAGGCTGGGGTCTCCTCTGAGGCTCCACCACAGCAGCTTCTGCCTCCAGGCTCAGCGTCCTGTCAGACTCAGGCCTTGGTCCTCAGGGGCCATCCCAGACTTCATAATCAGCTCCTTGCTGTGAGGGTCTCTCTAGATGGGGGTGGCATCCTCAGTGCTGCTGACGGAGGGATCCTGGAGAGACTGGACCAAAGAGAGGGGCCTCACGATCTATGGAGCAGCCAGCCCTGGGGCCTGCTGCTAATTTTTATATTTTTTGTAGAAATGGGGTCTTGCTATGTTGCCCAGGCTGGTGTCAAACTCCTGGGTTCAAGAGATTCTCCTGCCTCAGCTTCCCAAAGAGCTGGGACTAGAGCTATGAGCCACCAGGACCAGCCTGAGAACACCCATTTTGCTCAGCACATCTTGACTCTTCCACCCTTTCCTGGCCTTGAACACAGAGTGTGATGGTGGAGTCACAGCAGCTGTTTTGAGATCATGAGTAAGGAAGCCACGTAATAAGACCAGCTCCTGCTGTTCTCTTGGGTAGAAGCAAGTCAGTGTGGGATCCCCAGGATGGAGGGGCCATGGGGACGTCTGAGAGTCTGTCTGCCATGACGTCCATATCCTGGAGATTCATCATTCACAATTACAGTTGACCTCGCACAACACGGTTTGAACTGCTCCTGTCCACTTAAACGGGGATTCTCTTCTGCCTCTGCCATGCCTGATACAAGAAGTTTAACCCCTCCTCTTCCTCCTCCTCCTCCTCTGCCTACTCTGTGTGAAGAGGACAAAGATGAAGAGCTTTATGACGATCCACTCCCC
This sequence comes from Varecia variegata, assembly GCA_028533085.1. NCBI lineage: Eukaryota > Metazoa > Chordata > Mammalia > Primates > Lemuridae > Varecia > Varecia variegata. Next base: position 1,078,268 of record CM052445.1, read on the forward strand.
CTCAATGAATAGTACATATATTTTCTCTTCCTTATGATTTTCTTTATGACATTTTCTTCCCTCTTGCTTATTGTATCATAAGAATACAGTATATAATATATGGCATACAAAAGATGTGTTAATCAACTGTTTATGTCGTCGGCAAGGATTCTAGTCACCAGTAGGCTATTAGCAGTTAATCTGGGGCGAGTGAAAAGCTATGCTGTGGTCTTGCCACTGCACTCCAGCCTGGGGGACAGAACAAGACCCTGTCACTAAAGTAAATAAATAAAATTAAAGATGTAAATGTTAGATGTAACACTATATGCTTAATGGAGGAAAATATATCTGTGGACAACTTTAGCTCTGTCCACACAACTCTCCTAGCTCAAACCATACGGGAAAAACAAACTTAGATCACCTCAAGGTGCCGTCTTTCTGTCTGACACCGCGGCAGCAGTCAACGGGAGGAGAGGTTTCCGACATCGACCACAAAGGAGCCCCTGCCGACACCCAGGGAGAACACAGCCACGCCGAGGGAGAAATCGGCAAAGGAAACGGAAGGACCACTTGGGGTGATGGGGTGTCAGGACAGCTAACCTTCTGAGACGGGGCAGGTGTCAGCTGTGCTGGGAACAGGCCTAGGGACCTGTGGGGTGCTGCCCTCACAAGGCAGCTGTGGGCGCCCACCCTGCCGGGTGACAGGCCAGGAGGAACGGGCTTCTCTCCGCGCAGCTGGGAGTCCTGGGGCTGGCGCCCTCGGGACGGGCCTGGCAGGCATGGCGGGCGGCGGGGTGGTTTGAAAGGAGCCGGCGTGGCACAGGGCAAGCTGCACAGACTGGGACGGCAGCCTCCCGGAGACAGGGAGGAGTGTGGAACCAGCTGAGGGAGCTGAGATTGCTAAGAGGAGCTGATAAAGAGGGACAGAGCCGCGGACCACAGGGCCACGAGGCTGAGGGTGCTGCTAAGCCCGAGGCTTCCCAAGGAGCCACTGAAAGTGGGAATGCTAGCACCCCAGGCACCTGGAGCAGGACCTGGAAGCTTCTAGTACTTGGAGTTGGTAACTCCCCTTCCCTCCTGTCTGCCCCGCCCTCCAGTTCATCTGGGGGTGGACAGAGAGGACCCCTCTGTGGCAAGCAACAGGGACCCAGCACCCTGCAGCTCAGGGGCCCTGGCGAGAGCCTCCGGGGAGGTGGAGGGTGGGGGACGCCCCTCTGTCCACGGCTGCTCTTCTGGCGGCTGGCTTCTTCTGGACGTGGGCACCCAAGGGGGCTTGACCCGGGGGGAAGCCCCCGCCGTGCTGGCCCTAGGGCCCAGCCCAGCAGGCGTGGAGCCTAGAAGGTGTCGCTGTGACTCATTTTTATGTGCAGCATGGAGGCGCCCCAGGCATTGGGATCCTGCCCTTGCGACGCTCCGAGGTCCCTGCTCCATGGAGCTGCCTGGAGAGCGGGTCAGGTTCTCAGCAGAGCTCATCCCATGGGGCCCACCTGAGCCTCTGGAAGGCCACATGGCAGGTAGGAAGGAGCAACCGGCCATCCCAGCCCGGCCCGGCCCACGGCACGGGGCCCAGGCAGGGTGGCCAGCTCTAGACGTTGGTAACCATCACGGATAGCATCCGTGGCCAGTGACATTTACGGCGCCCCAGGGGCGTTTTCCGTGCCAAATAGCTCACCAGGGCCCACGTGTGGAGGATGAACACGTGAAATCGAGGAGGACATGGGGGACTCTAAAGGTTTTATGATGGGGCGTCTGGGCCCGCGTGGTCCATGGCGTGGGGGTGGGGCCGGCTCTTCCCAGGCTTCCTCAGCCGCCCCGTCAGCCCCCACCAGCTCCCCCCGTGGATGCCTGCGTCTGCTCTCTGCCAAGTCTGTGACTCCCCGTGCCGGGGAACGGCCGGCTGGACTTCCCGCCCTGCCCCACCAACGACCTGCAGGGCCCAGCGTGGCGGGCAGGGCGCAGGGGCCCCATCCTGACTTGGTGTCTTCGTGGCACTGGTACACAGTGGTGCTCAATGCATGCTCGTGTGTCAGATGGAATCAGAGAAGGGGGTGGCTGGACAACCCGCTCCCAGTGAAGTCCCTGAAGGGACCCGGGAGGAGGGGCCTGACGGGCTTGGGTTTGGGGAAGGTGCGGACTGGGCAGGTCCCATCTCTGCCAGCTCCACCCACCCCAGAGAGTGACGGAGCCCAGAGTGCAAAAGGGGAGGAGGGTCCTGGCTCCCCTGAGGCCCAGAGATGTCCAGGGACCAACCGCAGAGCCGTGTGTGCACAGGTGCCCCGCTGGTCCCTGCAGCCCCAGGGGGTGAGGGTGCCCAGGCTTGGCAGCGCGGGCAGGGGCTGGCGGAGACTGCCATCCTCGGCCCCCAGCAGAAGGGCTATCCCTGGGTGCCGCCCCGGCTGACCTGCAGCCGACCCCTGGCTCCCAGAGCTGCCCTGCTGCTGTCCCCAGGGCCTGCAGGGTGGGACACTCACCGGGCCCTGTGTGCCCCCAGAACACATAGTACACCCACAGATGGGGCAGGGCCAGGGTCCCACGAGACCCACCCCGGGCAGGGAGGGACAGCTGGGGGCGGCCAGCTAGGCCAGGCCTGAGCTCAGGGGCCGGGAAGTCACAGGGCTGCCCCGGCCTCAGGAGGACAGTTCCTGAGCAGCTGGGTCTGGGCCGCAGCCACCAGGACATGCTCCAGTGGGCGCCGGGAATGCAAGGCCGCCCGGCCAGCTGTGCGCCTGCGGCCGCCCTCCCCAGCCCCAGCTGAGCCCTGCTGACACGCCACGGTCACGGCCAGGAGGGCCAGGGCAGAGCAGGCAGGGGCTCAGCAGGGCCGCGGGGCCCTGCCGGGCCTGTGACCACAGCGATGCCCCCAGACCCCAGGGCAGGGCCACATGTGCTTGGTCTTGCCCCCACCAGCTCTCTCCCTGATGGGGGGGTCCTAGAAAGCTGGGGTGCAGCTTCCCAGGCCAATCACCCTGCCCAACCATCTGTGCCTCCTGAGCTCTGGCCCCTGTGGCCAGCATCCCCGCCCACACCCTAGCAAGACCCTGAAAGTCTGTCTGGACCACCCTGGCCTTATCTATCTGTCAAAATCCCGTCACAAATGACTCCAGTGTGCTGCCTCCTCCTGCGGGCAGCCTGCCAGGATTGCCTGCCCAGCCAAGGTGCCCACTGCCAGTGGGAACATTTCCACCCCGGACAGGGTGCCCTCAGGGACAATGCCCTTGTCTGGGCCTTTCTGGGGTCTGGACAGGCTGCCTGTGAAGAGCCCAGTGCACCTGCCCAGCTGGGACTCACAGGTAGAGGGGAGGCCCGATTCCCTCCATTAGCAGCCTGAGAGGACTAGGGGCTGGCCTGGCTGCCTGGAGCTCGGGAGGAGACTAGATGGGGGTGCGGGGGCCCAGCAGCCCACAGAACACGCGCCTATCTGGGCGGCTGCGGGGGCGACGGGAGGAGCCGCTGGGAGATCAGGCTCACTGGCTTCTGTGTGCCCAAGTGCACCCCACCCCCGTGGACTCCGGCCTTAACAGACCCCAGGGCCTGCAGAAAAATGGGTTGGGGCCCTGCCCGCCCCAGAAAGACGAGCGGATTCTCGTACTATTAGGACGCTTTTCCACAAGACTGACATAAAAAAAGGACACAGTCGGTACAACATAACTGCGCAGGACACGGTGGGCTCCCTGCCTGCCCCAGGCAGCCAGAGGGCTGGGGAGGGGCCGAGAAGTGGAAAGTCGCAGGAGCTCAGAGCAGGGAAGGCACCGAGGACAGGGCCGGGGGCGGGGGGAACGGTGGGGGCACACTGGGGGGGACCAGAGGGCCAGGCAGAAAGAGCCGGTCGGAGAGAAGCAAGAGGGACAGAAATAGGATGGTGAGAGGACGTGTGGGCCCAGGTCACCTTATATCCAGGGGACACTGAAAGGCATAAACATATGGCCCTGGGAGGGTGGAACATTCCGGCTGTGGGTGTCAAGGTGGTGCTGTGGCACGGAGTGTGGCCGTCCGTCTCACAGCCTGAGGCCCTGCAGGCCATTTGCACCTGGGCGTCATCCTGCGGCGTGGCCCGGAGTGGGGCAGCCGGCAGCCTCTTCCTGGCCAGGGCGCCTGCCCACGCTGAGGCCGTGGAGGTCGGGGACGGTGTCGTGGAAACCAAGGCTCACGCAGGACATCCCTGAGGACGGCGGCTCTGGCGGGGATTTGTCGGCTGCCTCTGCCCCGGCCTCTCTCCCGGCTGCCCTCACATGCCCGGCCTGGATGAAGGGAGCCTCGCAGCAACAGAGCGTCATGCGAGCCAGGACCCGCCATGGTCACGGCCATGGTCACGGCTACGCAGCCCAGAGGAGAACTTCTGGAGACGGACGTTGAAGGGGTATGTGCGTGGCGGCGGGGAGAGGGACGGGGACCAGGGCAGATGCACCCAGCAAAGGGAAGGACAGGTGACAGAGGGGATGCCTTCGGGACGGGCAGGGGTGAGCCCTGTGCCACCTGGCGGAGGGGGCATCGCTCTTCCTCTCTGCAGAGGGGCAGCACACGCCCTGAGCCCGGCAGGACTGGCTACCGTGTGTCGGCAGCTCAGGTGGTGCATGGCGTGACCCACCTGTCACGCCTGTGTCAGAGCCCCTCCCTCCCTGCCTGGTCACTCCCCTCGAGACCCTCCCTCTCTCTCTCTCTCCCCCCCACCCCCACAACACCTTGTCCCAGTGTCACCTGACAAACATGTTGTTTGTAAGAGGTGACCTTGTGTGCAGGAGCGTGTGCACATGTGTGTGCTGCATGGGAATGTGTGTGCGCATGCGTGTGCCTGAGCATGTGTGCACGTGTGCAGGGGCACCGGCACGTGAGTCAGACACCACACGCATAGGACCCGAAATCTCTGAAGGGAGAGGGAGGCGAGGACATCTGTGCCTGCAGATGGGGACACAGATGGGCTTCTGTGCCACCACCCTAGCCTCCTGGGTGACACGTTGACCTCAGCAGTGTCCCCTGGACGCTGGAAACTGTCTTCCCAATTCACCTTTCAGGGATGCACCGTCTGCCAGGTCACAGGTCCACCCCTGCCGCCACCACACACACGCCCGCCTGACCCATCTTCTCCGCCATCAGGCATCGTGCATCCGTCTGCCCACGCTTTGTCCGTCTGTGCACGGGGCTGCTCAGTGCCCGGGCGTGGGTCATGTGGGCCCCCAGACGCAGGCAGGGTCTGGGCTCCCACAGATGGAACATCCTCTGCAACCCCCTCACGCGGTTCCGTGTGAGGCTGCATGGCTGTGGATGTCTGCACACGAGAGGGTCACGTCGTGACGGGGGAGAGGGCGTGGGCATGCATGGCTTCGTGGTTCCGTGTGTGGTTTTGTGGTTCATGTGTGGCTTCATAGTTCCACGTGGTTCTGCATGTGGCGTCCTGGCGTGTGAGCAGCTGCGTGGCTGTGTCTGTCTGCGTGTGCTGGGCGTGCACTGCCCCTTTCCGGCCTTGCAGCAACCCCAGAGGAGGGCAGTGACTTGCATCCCCCTGATAGGTGGGGAAACTGAGGCACCACAGGGCTCATGATGTGCAAGGTCCATGATTCTGGTCCTGGTGCCACAAAGGTTGGGGACCGCTGCCTCAGGGCACCCGCATCGTGGACTCGAGTACAGACACTCTACATGGTGTGTGCATGCGTGGGGCTGGCAGGGTGTGTGGGGCGTGAGCGCAAGCATCGTAAACGTGTGTGTCATGGTGCGCAGCCGGGACCCCAGGGCACCCAGGCCTGCCTCCGCCCTGCCAGGCTCTCGGACACCCGCCCACCCTGCCCCACCGCTCCCCTGCTCCCATGGCAAAATCTCATAAACTCAAGAGAAATTCCACTCCCGACAGCATTTCAAAGGCACAGATTTAGTCGCTATGGTTCAGGAGAAGAACGCCCAAGACGCAGGAGGAGATAAGCCCGGTTCCCCTCCCTCTGTGTTTTATTTTGTCCTCGTTGTTTCCAAGTCAGACCGTGAATGTCTGAGGACCGGGATTGGGGTACGGCCGGGACAGGGCGACTACAGCCCCCACCTGGAGGAACCTCCTGGGCCAGGTCTGGAGGGGCAGACATTTGGGGACCCCCTATGCTCTCCTAGCTCCTGAGTGCGGCCTTAAGGGCCTCCTTGGAGACCCCGTGGTGTTCCCCAGTTGTCTCTGGACATCTGGTTGGGAGCTGGGTGGAGGAGGAAGAGGAGTCAGAGGAGGCTTCCTGGAGGAGGAGGTGCCTGCTGGGTTTCTGGGCTCAG
>CM052445.1:1084986-1102200 GCA_028533085.1 Varecia variegata
AAAAAAAAAAAAGAAAAAAAGAAAGCAAAGAAATAGTAGAGTACAGTTTTCATCTCTTTTTGAGGGCTCATCTTCCTGTCATGCTTTTTTTGTCTATAGGGATATCATTCTCCTTCCCCTTGTCATAATTTTGCAGGGGATTTGATCTCAACACTTTTCTCTTGCTCATGTTTATGGGAAATTAGTCTTCCCGAGCTTTTAGAAAGAAGCTCAGGATAACTTCTCTCACCTCCCAGAGCTTCCTCTTCCATCGCCCTGTGGTTCTCACCGTGGGGGCAGCTTGCTTTCCAAAATTGCCCGGCTCCGTTTCCCACCCTGAATCTCGCTGTCCCCTGTCTTCCTTTTGTCTCTGTTGTCTTTAACCTGCCCGACTTTTGCCACAGCTCGCAGTGGTGTCTCCTCAGTGGGTCCCCCTCTTGGAAGGGAGACTGGTGGGGCCACTGCAGCCCCGCCAGATCGTCACCCAGGCAGGTGACTGCTGCAGCGAGGTACTCCGGCCTGCTCCCGGCCACGTCGCTCTCTCTGAGCCACGCTGGTGGACAGGCAGGGCTTGTGCTGCTGGCGGTTTGCCCTTCCCTGCTTGGAATGTGGGGGCAGGACAGGCCTGGTCACCCAGTTGTATTGTGGATGTGTCTGTGTGTCTGTTTGTTTCTTTTACTCTCCAGTTGCTCTGTCTTCTTTATGTGGGGAGTCAGAGACCCCAATTCTATGCTACCACTCCTGCCGAGCTCTCAGAATCCCTAACGCTGTCTTCAACAGTCAATGTTATTTGCTACTCACCCCCATATACTTGCCCTTCAGGGGCCCGTCAGGGCCTTCGTGCAGCCCAACGCTTCAATCTGGGGTCATTGCCTTTATCTGATCTCCAGCCTCGGGTGGCGGTGGAAGAGTGGCTCCCGTGGGGGTATGAGCAGGGACTGAGGGCAGAGCGGATTCCCGGGAACTCAGAACATTTCCACTCTCGCTCTGGGTGGTTGTCACAAGTGGACATCTGCACGTAAGATCCATCGAGCTGCACCCTGAAGAATGTGCTCTCTACAAACGTAAGTAAACACTGAGAGTAGAAAAATGGTATTAATACTATTGAATGAGGTTTAGGAAGAAATGGAATTAGAATACTAGATATCAAAATGTAAGACTAGGGTGGGGGAGGTAGGGCAAAGGTGTTCTAAGGTTATGTATTACCCAGGGTGAGAGTAAAGGTTTTGGTTAATGTTGGACTTTAAGTGAAGGGTACAAGTGGCAATTTTAAGAGTAATCACTGAAAGAATAGAAACAGAGTGTATAAATCTAAATAATGAAAGATGAAGTAGAGGACTAAAAATAAATCAGCCAATCCACAAGGAGCCAGGAGAAGATAAAACGTGAAAAAGGAAGGAAACATAGAAAGCACAAAATAAAGAAGTATATCTAAAACCAAACACATCCAGCTACATTAAATGTAAATGTACTAGATATGCCAATTAAAATCAAAGATTGTCAGGCTGGTTAACAAAAAAAAATATGGCGTAAATTAAAAAAAATTAGAAGTTAATTAAATAGAAACTAACAGTAAAATACTGCCAGTTAAGTGAAAAATTTGTCCTTTGAAAGGATTATTCACTTTTCAAAGTCTTCAGGTAGTTGTTTTTTATATTTTATCCTGTTTATAATTGTTATTTGTAGGAAGATTGAACTGATAGGAACTACTTAGCTGTTAACAGAAGTACAAAGTGCATTAATTGACTCACAGAGAAAAATCATATGATTATCCCAATAAATGCAAAAAAAAGACATTGCATAAGGTCCAGTTCAACATTATTTATGACTACAGTGTATGAGGGCAAACTGGAATATCGGGAAATTTTCTACTTTGGCAAAGGCTGTGTCCGACGCCCAAGGCAGACATTGTACTCGTGCAGACGCAGGAGACGCAGCCTCCTTGTGACTGTGAACCACAGAAGAGCGTGTTCAACATTGTGTTGGGCATCTTGGCTGGCTGTAAGTAGAGCAAAGGGACGGGAAAAGAAGACATAAAACTGACATCGTCGCGTATGACAGGAGGCTCTATCCTCCCAGAAAAACCAACAGAGTCGACAAACTATTAAAATAGGGTTTACAAGTTCAGCAAGTTTATCAGACATGCAAGCAGCCTACAAACATCAGTAGCACTTCTTGCTGTAGCAATAACTAGCCAATATAATCACAAAGAAAGATAAATAAAACTATAAAGGATACGTACAACCCGCTTTGGAGAAATCTTTCCAGTTCTAATGAAAGGTGTAGAATGTAAAGCGAGAGCGCAAGAGACATCCCGTGCTCTTGGATGAGACGATGTAATGTTAATTAATGTCCATATTCCCCCAAATAAATCCACACATTCAAAGCAATCCTAACCAAAAGTTCACTTGGATTTTTAAAAAAGAACGTCATAAATTTCACTGGACGATTTATGGGGTGGAATAAAAGGTCTGTCAATAGCTAAGTCAGCCTGGGAAATGAGTGTTATGATACGAACACCTACTTCAAAGCTGTGTGATGTTCATAACAAAACTGTGGCTTCGGTGAAGGGCAGATAGGCCGACGGAACTGGCAGCGCGAAGAGATGTGCACGTGTTATGCATGTGCGCCCAGACGAGGCGAGGCCGACCGTCTAGGGCAGATGATACCAGAAAACGGAGCTCACTGCAGAGAGAAAATCACACTGGGTTTGACCTGATGCCACCTTTGAAAATAGCCTCAAGGCCGATGAAAGACCTGGATACAAACCTTAAAAATAAAACAGAAATCAAAAAATGCAGGAGAACATCTATGCGACCAAGGAGTGGGGAAGAACTTACCTAGACATTCAAAAGCACAAACGATCTGGGGAGGAAAAAGTCTTTCACTCAGAAAAGTTAAAGACGTTTTCAAGGAAGGACCACAAGCACACAGTTCAAAGACAGCTGGAAGAACAGAAGAAGAACTTCGAATTGCCTCAAACCAACCAGTGAATAACGTCTTGTTGTGAATACACAACAACGACTCCGATAGGAAAACAGGCAAAGGCAGGAAGGAAGACTCAGTTTACACGGAGGAAACCCCAAAGACTGCCCTGTTCCTACAGACACTCAGCATCCTTAATAACTACAGCTGCTTGGGCATTTTCACACTCTGGAGACTCAGCGACCCCCTGCCTGGTCTGTACCTCCTCCCCCCACAGATCCTAAAGGGCATGGCAGAGGATGTGGGGGGGGCGCTGGGGAGGGATTGGAAACAGCCCGCCATGCGTCACTGCACTGGTGATGCGGGAGGCATCGCCAAGGATTTAGGGACGTGCACAGCCACATGAATGAACCGTACAAACCCAAGGTTTGGTGAATAAAGTTGAACAGAATGAGAGTTGGGCACAGTGGCTCACAGGTGGGCGGGTCGCTTGAGCCCAGCAGTTGGAGGCTGCAGTGAGCTGTGATTGTGCCACTGCACTCCAGCCTGGGCAACAGAGTGAGACCCTGTCCCCCCAAAAAATCAATAAAAAGGGAAAAAGAAATGCACGGTCCACAGTGACCAAGATAATAAATTTTTTAAAAAGAAAAAGGAAAGAAATATACAGAGAAGTACCTGAAAGGAGGTGTGGCTTGCCCAGATCAGAAAGACCACAGGGGGAAAAAGACAGAGGAAAGGAAAGAACGTCACTGTCCCTCAGGTGGCCATGCGGGGTGGCTGGCAGAAGCCCGGCGCTGACTCACTGCTGGTGGGCCGTGGGCCAGGCCCAGGTGGGGAGACCCCAGACCCGGGAGGAGCGGGGGGAGGGGCATGGAAGGGCTGCACCACCCAGGAGCTTCCCAGACGCACGTGCCCTCCTACTCCCTGTTTGTCCTCTCGGATTTGGGGCCGTGCAGTCCTGTAGGTCGTGTTTGTGTGCCAGACCTTTTGCATGAGAATCGTAGGTGATGCAGATGCCGGAATTGGCAAGCACCAGGCAAGGCCTCTACGGGGCCACGGCTCACCACCCTGCCCTGCTTGGGGCTGAGGCTTTGTCCCGATGCCACGGACCATGCGAACACTGGTTCTGACGTGCAGGTGTCCGCTCGGCCTGTGCATCTGCCGCCCTCACAGGCGCTGCATTCCTGTGACGTCCCAGGGAGGCCAGGCCTGTGCGGAGGCCTCTGGGTTTTGTTACTCGGAGGGCACTGGGACCCACAGATCGCAGCTGACGTCCGCCCCACCCCCTTCCTGGGCAGAGACCGTGCACTCTAACGGCATCTCCCAGGGAGTGACACGTCACCCTCTTCCTCCAAATTCACTGGCCAGGCAAGTGCCATGGCTGCCACGCCTTGCTGTGGGCAGGTCCGGGGAGAGCCGCCCGCCTGTGGGCAAAGGGGACCAGAGACCACTGTCCGCACCAATGCCAGGCTGAGGATTCCACAGCCACCACGCTGCGGTCTCTCCTGCCATGCCGAGGTCCACCTCCCCGCCCCCCCCGCATGCATGCTGGTGCCTGGGCACCTCCCCATCCCCTGCGCAGGGTGGGCGCCCTCAGCCTGGTGTGTTTACGCAGAAAGACATTTGTGGGACCTTAAGGCTGCAGTCCCGTGGCTTCCTCATCTGTAACTCACAATTCACAATTTTCCTCCGAGGACTGACCAAGGAAGAGGCCGTTTTCCTCTGGTCACGGTATCCTGAACCCTCCCTACCGCGAGGGGCATTTCTCTGACGTCCAGGAAGCGGAACAAATTGCCCTGGGTCTTCGTACACGCGTGTGGGCTTCTCCGTGGGACCCTCCAGCGGCCGGCAGGGCGTGCGGAGTGCAGGGCCGCACCTGGCGTGAAGCCCAGCCGTGACGTGGGCGACACCTGGGCTGGGGGCAAGCTGGATCTAGGGGTTCTCCGACATTTCATCTGGCCCGAGCACTGGGAGGCCCCCACCAGCTGCAGCTTCCGGCGGGACCCCGTATGTGCACAGATCACGGCTGTGCAACCCAGGGCGGTGGGTGCTGCCTGTGCCGTGCGGAGGAGCCTCTCTGGAGCCTGTGTCTGGGGCTCCGGAGGGGCCCTGGAGCTGCTTCCCGCAGCAGCACGGTCTGCCAGGATCCAGCCCCCGCTCAGCTCTCGATGGACAGCTGGCCACGGAATTCGGGGGGACTGTGGTGCCCGGTGACTGGGCTGTGGGCTCGGGAGGAGGAGGGCCCAGCCCCTCCCAATCCACTGCAAACTCTTCTCTCGTTTTCCAGGCGAACTCTGGGACACCTGGGTCTGTAAAGTGACCACAGCTGGGTGCAACTTGGAGCCATGAGCTGGGGACCACGAGGCTGCGGTCTCCCTGGGGTCCCAGGTGCTCAGACTGGTGTCTCTTACTGCACAGAATCCACCCATTTCGTATCACTAAGTGTCTCGTTTCCTCCCCAGGAAGCCCCGATAGGCCACACTTGCTCTCCTCACCCTATCAGTGCCTGGAGGTCCCTGTGTTTTTCATGACACAGACGGGTCACACACACACACACACACACACACACACGCACACGCGCGCGGCCGCCCGGGACTGCCCCTCCTCAGGCCGCGTGTGCCCTCTCCCCACGTCCCTTCACCTTCTGCTGCTCTTGCACCCGCCACGGCAGTCAGCACCCTGCCCTGAGTCATGAAATATCCTCTCCTGAAATGCGCAGGACGGTGCAGTCTACAGCATTCTTCCAAGCAACTGTAGAAGGACAGAACAGATAGGATGGTGGGGAGGGAAAATCCGTAGATATAACGGCCAATAATTTTCTGTTAATGAAGAGAGGGTATAGGTCTTTCGCTCGCTAAGTCCCACTAAGACATAGATGCATATTTTTTAAAAGCTTACTTAGATACATCTTAGTAAAACTTAGAAACACCAAAAATAGAAAAACTTTAAATGCTCAAAATAGACAGAAAGGAGGAGATTCCAAAAGGATATCTAGGAGACCCCCATGTGTTTAAAAATTAAGAAATGTACTTCTGAATAACCTGAGTCACAGAGGATATTTAAAAAAGTAGTTCAAACTAAATAAAAACAAAAATAAAAAGTATCAAAACCTGTCCTAAAAGAACTACCCTATAAGAAATGCTAAGGAGGCCGGGCGCGGTGGCTCACGTCTGTAATCCTAGCACTCTGGGAGGCCGAGGTGGGTGGATCGCTCGAGGTCAGGAGTTCGAGACCAGCCTGAGCAAGAGCAAGACCCCGTCTCTACTAAAAATAGAAAGAAATTAGCTGGACAACTAAAAATATATAGAAAAAATTAGACGGGCATGGTGGCGCATGCCTGTGGTCCCAGCTACTCGGGAGGCTGAGGCAGTAGGATTGCTTGAGCCCAGGAGTTTGAGGTTGCTGTGAGCTAGGCTGACGCCACGGCACTCTAGTCCGGGCAACAGAGTGAGACTCTGTCTCAAAAAAAAAAAAAAAAAAGAAATGCTAAGGGAGTCTTTCAGGCTGAAATACAGGGACACTAGATAATAATGCATAGCTAGGCCAGGTGCAGTGGCTCACACCTGTCATCCTAGCACTCTGGGAAGCTGAGGCAGGAGGATTGCTTGAGCCAAGGAGTTTGAGGTTGCTGTGAGCTAGGCTGACACCACTGCACTCTAGCCCAGGCAACACAGTGAGACTCTGTCTCCAAAGAAAATAAAAAATAATAATAGTGCATAGCCATATGAGGAAATAAAGGATGCTGGCACAGGTACCTATATTGGTAAATATGAAGGCCAGTAGAATTATGTATTTTGGGCCAGTATGTATTTTTGTTTTATAACTCTTCTTTCCCTATATGATTTAAAAGACGAATACGTAAGCCAATAATTATAAATATATGTTAACAGGAATACAATGTATAAAGATGTAATTTGTGACAATAACATAAAGAAGAATAGAACTGTATAGATTCATGGTTTTTGTATACTATTGAAGTTGGTATTATTTAAAACTAGATCATTATAAGTTTAATGTGTTAATTGTAATCCTCAAGGAAACCACTAATAAAATAACTAAAAAATGCACCAAAATGTAAATGAGAAGGACACTAAAATGGCACTAAAAAATCTCAAACTAAACAAAAGGCAGTAGTGGAGGAATTGAGGGCCAAATAGAGATGTATAAAACATATTTAAAGATAGCAAAATGGAAGAAGTCTTTTCCTTATTAGTAATTATTTTAAATGGAAAGTGCTTAAGCTGTCCAATTAAAAAGCAGAGATGGCAGAATGGATACAAACAACAACAAAACCCCCCAAACAAACAAATAAACCTCCAATGATCCATCTATATGGTGTCTAGAAGAGGTTCTCTTCATATCCAAAGACACAAACAAATTGAAAGTAAAAGAAAGGAAAAGGATATTCCATGCAAATCATACCAAAAGAGAGCTAGAGTGCCTATGCAGACAAATTAGCCTTTTAAGTCAAAAATTGTTACAAGAGAGAAGGACATTATATATCAAAAGAAGTTTCAATCCATCAAGAAGAGATAATTATAAACATATATGCACCTAAAAACAAAGACCTAAAATATATGAAGCAAAAATTGATAGAATTGAAGGGAGAGATAGAGTTTTACAAAACTAGTTGAAGACTTCAATACTCCACTTTCAATAAATAATAGAATAATCAGACAGACAATGAATATGGAAGTAGAGGATTTCAACCAGATACACTTGGGGTAGAATCAGACACCATGTGAGGCATCTGACATGCCCCAACAGGAAGTGGGCAGGGGGATACTCCCTTGTGCTACTGTTCCAAATGCTGTTCCTGGCATGCCACCAGAGCCTGGTAGAAAAGGAGCATATAGCCAATTGGCCAAGTGACCTTGTGGCCAGAGCTGTCCATGACGAGCTGGGTAGTGTTGGACCCACTGAGTGATAAAGTCGGGTGGGCCCAGCTACTAACCCAGGGATTGCATCCAGACAGGTCAAGAGTCCACAGTCAGTTGCACGAAGAGGTGGCCAGGTCCTCCATGCCACCTGCTACTCTTGTACGGATGCCTTTTCAGTTCACGCCTGGCCCCATGGGGTCCCTCAGACCAGGTGACAGAGAAGGGGAAAACCCGAGTGTGGTTCACACGTGGCTGCCTCAGGACACGGACTGCTGCTGCATCAGCCAGACTCAGGGGAAGCCCTGAAATCAGAGGTGCAGGAAGCCTCCTGATTGGCGGAGCTGCCAGCAGGGCATTGGGTCATCCACCTGGGGCAAGGGAGAAGTGGCCCAAGGTAAAGCTGCAGGGCATACGTCTAGCCTAGGAAGAGTATCAGATGGCTTAGCTGGTGGGTCAGGAAGGGGCAACTTTGGAAGAGCAGGAACAAGAAGGTTGAGGGAAGAGGCATTTGGTGTACTTATGGAAGTGGATACAAGGTGTGAGACCTTTTCATTGCATGCCAGGGCTCACCTGAGAACATTCGATGCGGAAGAGGCACCAAACCACTAAGTGGATGGGACGACAGCCTCTGTCCTCAGTCACCTCTGTGAGCCACCATTAGGTCATGGAACAGCCTCAAAGTTGGAGAGGGGTCCAGGCATGAGCTTTCCAGGGTGGGCTCCCGCCCTCTCCCTGAGGCTAATCTCACTGCTGCTGCAGCCTGAGTCCCCACTTGCCAGCAAGAGAGACCAAAGCTGAGGCCCTGTGCAGTACAGTCCCTTGAAGAGACCAACCAACCAGTCTGTGGACAAGTTGATCACTGGACAAAATTTCATTCTGACCAAGACTGGGTTTACCTCTCCTACCTGCAGTGTTTCAGCAACACCGTGCTCTGAGAGGTCACGGAGGGCAGATTTACCTACGTGGGATGCCGCAGAGCCTCACCTTTGAAGCGAGTGGCAGAGGACACGTGACCACGGGCTCCACCGCCCCTCTAAATGCTGCACCATTGGAAAGTGCCGGCGGATGAAGTGATGGATGGACGGACTGGCCTCTCACAGGCCCAGCTGAGGCTCCCGTGTGGCGGTGAAACCTGATGAGGACAGGGTGCTGTCTTTCACGATGTCTCATAGACCTCCAACCCATGGCCCTGTTTGCGGTTCTCTCCCCAGAGGGCAGAACACCCAGCTCTGAGAACCAGCGGGTGGACACAAGAGCAGCCTCCCTCACCACCTCTCCCACTTGGGGAATGTGGGCTCCCCATCCCTGCAACCCCAAGTTCTGTGCTGCCAGAGATCTTGTTCCTGATGTGGTTTGGATGTCTGTCCCCTCCAAATCTCATGTTGAAATCTGACCCCCAGTGTTGGAGCTGGGCCTGGTGGGAGGTGTTCGGGTGACGGGGGCGGATCCCTCAAGAATGGCTTGGTGCCCTCCTGGCAGTGATGAGTTCTTACTCTATGGGGTCCTGAGAAAGCTGCTTGTTAAAAAGAGCCTCGCACCTTTCCCGCCTCCTGCTTCCTGTCTCACCGTGTGACCTCTGCGCACTCGGGCTCCCCTCCATCTTGCGCCAGGAGTGGGAGCAGCCTGAGGGCCTCCCAGACGCAGATGCTGGCGCCGCGATTCTTGTCGAGCTTGAGCCAAATAAGCCCCTTTTCCTTATACATTACCGAGCCTCGGGCATTCCCTTTAGAGCAACACAGACAGACTGAGACAGGTCCCACTGGGAGGTACCTTGCACCGGGAAAGGCAGGAAGACCCCAGCAGACCGACAGCGGCCGCTCCCCCATCACTCTGGATGCAGGAGTCAGGGTGATGGCAGGGCTCGTGCACGCTGGGCACCGTGAGGACCCGGGCTACGCCGCGTCGCAGAGGCAAGGTGGGAACGAACACACCTGGAGCCCAGGCAACATGCCCCGCCATGCCCCGCCACGGCCAAGAAGGGTCTCCGACTCTGCAGAGGTGCGGGCCTGGGCTGGCCGCCGGCGAGCCGTCTCCGTCAGCCCAGGGGTGCAGGCCGGCTCGGGCGGCGGAGGGGCGAGAGGAGAATTCCACTACAGCAGCCGCTGTCGCTGAGTATGGCGCTGACTCTCTGCTTGAGCATTTTCTCAGAAACTGTGACCAACCCGAATCCCGAGGAAGCCGGCCAGATGGAGCGAGTTTGGGAAGGGAAGCGAGGATGTGGTGGATGCTGCTGGTTTCCCGCCCAGCTCCTCTCCAGCCACCGTGCTCCTCTGTGCCAGCTGCGGAGAGTGCCAGCTGCGGCGCGCTCTCAGCTGTCCTCGGGCGCCAGCGGTGTCCTGGCCCGGGTGGGATGCCCGGCCTGGGGGGCTCCACGCCGTGGCCGCTGCAAGGCCAGACCCTGCTCATGCGTGGCCTGGCAGGAGGTGCAGGGGGCTGGCTGCCTGGCCTCAAGGTGTCGACAACTCTGCCAGCAGCTCTTGGGCGAGAGGTTTCCTGTGGGCTCCAGCCGAGACCACATCCTGGCTGAGCTTTCCTCCGCCGTCCTGCTGACGTTCTCCTGCGCCCTCCCTCAGTAAACCTGCTTTAACGCATTCGACAAGCCCAACCTGAGATAGGTTGCCATTTATAATAAATTTTTTTTAAAAAACCTATTATCTACTTAGGAATAAGTCAAGCAAAATATGTGTGCAAGATCTCTACTCTAAAAGACTACAAACAGTATGGAGAGAAATCAAAGAATCCCTAAATAAACAGAGAGTGATGTCATGGTGCTGTGGTTTAAAAGTGTCCCCTCTGAAATTCATGTGTTGGATACTTTTTATCTACCATTTTATTTTTTTAATTTTTAATTTTAATTTTAATTTTTTTCTTGAGACAGAGTCTCGTTTTATTGCCTGGGCTAGAGTGAGTGCCGTGGCGTCAGCCTAGCTCACAGCAACCTCAAACTCCTGGGCTCAAGCGATCCTCCTGCCTCAGCCTCCCAAGTAGCTGGGACTATAGATACTCGCCACAACACCGGGCTAATTTTCTTCTATTTTTAGTAGAGACAGGGTCTAGCTCTTCCTCAGTCTAATCTTGAACTCCTGACTTCAAGCAATCCTTCTGTCCCAGCCTCCCAGAGTGCTAGGATTACAGGTGTGAGCCACTGTGCCCAGCCCACGTGTTGGATACTTCATCCCAGTGCAGCAGTGCCGGGAGGTGCGGGGCTCTGCCCTCATGAGTGGATTGATGCTACTGTTAAAACAAAAAGGGCTTTGGAGCATGAGGCTGCTCACCTGTGCTCTTCTGCCAGGTGAGAACAGTTTCTCTGTCGCCCTTCCACCTTCCGCCACATGAGGACGCAGCAAGAAGGCCCCCGGTGGATACCCGCACCTTCATCTTGGACTTCCCACCTTCAAAACTGTGAGAGAATAAATTTCTGTTCTTTCCAAACTACCAGTGTGTAGTATTCTGCTCCAGCAGGACAAACGGACTGAGACAACCCATGCTCGTGGGTTGGAACACTCAGTATTGCAAGGTGCCAACTCTTCCCAAGCCAGTTTATAAATTCAGAGTGATTGCAGTAAAGATTGCACTGTCTTGTGTAAACTGACAAGCCAGTTCTAAAACTTACACAGAAATACCAAGGTGTGAGTAGTCAAGACACACTTGAGGAAGCAGGACCAGGTGGGGTGACCTCCTCTGCTGGATATTAGCAAGGCCACGGTGGTAAGACAGAGGGTACTGGTGTGTGGATAAACAAACAGGCCTGTGGAATGGAACAGAGGGCTGAAAAACAGTCACATCACCGTATGGACACTCAATGCAAGAAAAAAAATGATTCTGCAGGGTACTGGAGAAAGAGAGGTGTTTTAAATATCTATATGGAAAAATAACAAAACAACCTCTATCTCCCACCTTGCCAGTTCTGGGTACAGAAGGTCCAACTGTGAAGACAAGACAAAGCTCGTAGAAGAGAATATCAAGTATCGTCACAACCTTGTCACGGGCAGGGATTTCTTTAGAAAGATGCACGTACACCCCAAGGATTAACCATAAAGGAAAATATTAAAATTTTTACTACATTATAATTAAATTGTTTATCAGAACACACTATTAAGAGAGTGAAAAACCACAGAATCTAAGAAAATATCTGTAAGTCATAAAACCGACAAATATAAAGAATTCCAAAACATCAATAAGAGAAAGAAAACCCAATAGAGAAATGGATAAGAGATTCAAATGGACACTTCACAAAAAAGGGTATTGAAATGACCAACACCATTACCCATCATGGAAATGCAAATTAAAACCATAAGGAAATACAACTACACACCCACCAAAATACCTAATATTAAAAAACAAAACAACAAAAGAACAACCAGCCAACACCAAGTACAGGCAAGGGTGTGTACAACTGAAAATCTCATGTGCTGCTGGTAAAAGTTTAAAAACTGGGTCCATTGGTTTGGAACACGGTTCAGCATTATCTACTAAAGTTGAATATGGATCTATCCTTTAACACAGGAATTTCATTTTTTGCTATATACCCCCAAAAATGTGCATTTGTACACCAATAAATATGGAAAAGTTATATTCATAGCCTCATTATTCACAATTGTCCCAAAAAGAAAAATACCCAAGTATAGAGCAACAGAAGATGGTATTAAAAAATAGTGCTGCATTCATAGAGTGGAGTATTATGCAGTAGTGAAAACAGACTATAGCAAAAAGCAACAATATGCATGAATCTCACAACTCTAATATTGAGCAAAAGAAGTTAGACACAACAGAATATATATTATATGATTTCATTTATATAAAGTTCAACAAACAAGCAAAACTAGACTGTGACATTTATGAATACAGGTATAAAGAAAAGTAAGGAAACTATTACGGTCAAGTTCAGGATAGTGACCGCGGAGAGGGTTACAGGATGAGGGAAGGGGGTGTTCTTAGCCGGGCACGGGATGCTCACAGACAGGTAGGAGCGATCACGGCTTGAGCCAGCCGCTGTCCCACGGTCAAGGTGTTTCCTTTGTGATCGCTCTTGCAGCGGTACACTCTGTGTTGTAAAATTTTCTGTGCAGACATTATTTCTCAAAATGAAAACGTCTTTTAAAATGAGAAATAAAGAATGAGATTATGAAAACAGCATATAAAAGCAAACCTTCAGGAATTAACAGAGTTGGTTTTTATAATGTAAGGCCTAAAAATGTAAAATATCAATACTTCCATTTAAAACACACACACAACAGTGGATGGGGTCAGCAGCTACACACAGTTGAGGAGAGAAATAGTGGAGTAGAAGAATATCCATGGAATTTAATCCGTAATGCAGCAGCGAAGATGGGAAGTATGAAATAGAGACTGACAGACATGCGAGGAATCCATGAGTGTCTAATATGTGTCTGGAATCTCTGGAGAAGAAAACGGCAAGGATTTACTGAGGAATGGCTACATGAGAATAATGTATTAGATATTAAGAGCATTTTCTGGAACTGATGAAAAATATAAAGCCACAGATCAAGGAAACACATTATCTTACATCTAGACATGTTACAGTGAAATTGAAGAATACCACCAACAAGGAAAATATCTTGCAGGGACCCAGAGAGAAGACGTGTAGACTTCTGAACAATAGCAATATGGCCGTCCCCTCCAAGATGGCCTCCATCTTGGACCCTCACATCCTGGCATCTGTGCCCTCGTGTAGTCCCTCCCACACTGCACAGGCTCAGCCCTGTGTGACCAAGAGTACTGAGAGTGACAATGTGTGACTTCCGAAGCTTCCACCTTGGTGTCTTGGATTGCAAATTCTGGAGGAAGTCGACCACCATGCCATGAGAACACTCAAGCAGCCCTGTGGAGAAGTCCTCTCAGAGGGAGACGATGGCCTCCAGCCACCAGCCGTGTGAGTGAGCCATGCTGGAAGCAGCTCTTCCACGCCAACCTCTAGATGGCTGCAGCCCCAGCCAACATCTGACTGCAACCTCATGATAGATCACAAGACGGAACAGACCAGCCAAGCCACTCCTGAATTCCTGATCCACAGAAACCATGGAGAAAAACAAGTCATTATTGTGGTGTTAAGCTGTCAGTTTTGGCATAATTTGTCATGCAGCAATAGATAATCAATTCATTAGAAAAATAGCTACAAAGCGTTGAGAGGAAATAAATGTCCACCTAGAATTGTGTATTGAGCAAATCTGCTTCTTCAGGACAAAAGCAAAATAAAATCATTTCAAGATAAACTTAAATGGAAGGGATTTAACAGCAGAAGGCTGCTCTCAAGGAATTCCTAAAGTATGTGCTTCAAAGGCCAGGTGCGGTGGCTCACGCCTGTAATCCTAGCACTCTGGGAGGCTGAGGCGGGAGGATCACTCGAGGTCAGGAGTTCGAGACCAGCCTGAGCAAGAGCGAGACCCCGTCTCTACTAAAAAAATAGAAGTTAGCTGGATAACTAAAAATATATAGAAAAAAATTAGCCGGGCATGGTGGCACATGCCTGTAGTCCCAGCTACTCGGGAGGCTGAGGCAGGAGGATCGCTTGAGCCCAGGAGTTTGAGGTTGCTGTGAGCTAGGCTGACGCCACGGCACTCACTCTAGCCTGGGCAACAGAGTGAGACTCTGTCTCAAAAAAAAAAAAAAAAAAAAAAAAAGTATGTGCTTCAAGAAGAAGTCAAATGATGCCAGAGGGACAGTCCAGTGTTCGAGAAGAAATGGTGAACAAATAGGATGGTAAATATGTGGACAAATCAAAACAAACATTGTCCATAAAATAATAAAACAGCATCTCATTTGTGAGGTTAAAGGGAACTGAAATAATAATATTAAGTTGGAAGGGATGATTGGAATTAAAGTGCTCTAAAGTCTTTTTATGGCCTTGGAAATGGTCAGATATTGTTTAATTTTTTATTAACGTGAGTATGCAGCTAACAGCTCAAGGGGCAGTATTAGTAAAAGAACAGAATGGGCGTATATAGGCCAGGTGCGGTGGTGCACACCTGTAGTCTCAGCACTCGGGAGGCCGAGGCAGGAGGGTCACTTGAGCCCAGGAGTTGGAGGTTGCTGTGAGCTATGATGACGCCATGGCACTCTAGTCTGGGGGACGAGGAAATCCAAATGACTTTTTAGTATTGATCTTATATCCAGCCACCTTGCTAAACTTTCTTAGCAACTCTCTTTCCAAAGATACGGGGATTTTTGAAAACTATCTCTTATATATTAATTTCTAATTGAATCATTTTGTGGTCAGAGATGTTGGCCTATACGGTCTATACTGTTGGAAATGTGTTGAATTTTTTTTTTCAGATGCTGCAGGCACACCTGGGGAAGAATGTAGCCCCATTCCTGCTGCGGCAGAATTCTGCCCACACCCGTTAGGTGGCTCTGTGAGGACAGCCTTTTCTCAGACGGTACTGACCTTGGCAGCGTCAGGTCAGGTTCATGTAACTATACCAGTTTTCTTTTAGGTAATATTTGTCTGAAATATTTTCCCCAGATTTTTGCTTTAAACTTTTTGAGTAATGCAATCTATTATATTGATGCATTTCCTGAAAACAGAAGATAGCTGGGGGTTGTGAACTTAAAAAAAAACACCTACAACTTGACATGCTCTTCGAGGGGTAAGAATAGCCCGTTTGCATTTACTGTGATGATGGATATCTTTGGACTTGTTTTTAACGTTGTTTTATTTCCATTTTTACCAAATTTTCTGTTTCTTTTTTCTACTTTCTTGCCTTATTTTTTAAATGGAGATTTTTGTTTTAATATTCTTTTTCTCCCTTACTGATTTTTCCATCCATACTGATTTGAAACTTTCTTTCTTTTTTTTTCTTTTTTCTTTTTTTGAGACAGAGTCTCACTCTGTCACCTAGGTGGAGTGCAGTGGTGTCATCATAGCTCACTGCAGCCTCAAACTTCTGGGCTCGAGCTGTCCTCCTGCCTCAGCTACAGACAAGCGCCACAATGCCCAGCTAATTTTTTAAATTATCTTTTGTAGAGATGGGGTCTTCCTGTGTTGCCCAGGCTGGTCTCGAACTCCTGTCCTCAAGCAATCCTCCCACCTCGGCCTCCCAAAGCACTGAGATTACAGGCGTGAGCCACCACACCTGGCCACAAAACATACATTTTTAAAAATACATCATTTACAATAGTAACAACTAGCACCACCACCAAAAAAAATAATAATAAAATAAAATACACTTGTGAATCAATATAGAAAATGTGCAAAACCCACATCATAAAGTCATAAATTATGAAACCATGCACACAGCCAAAGAGAGTCATGCCATGGCTTGTGCATGTAGAGGGGCACTGACACTGTCTCAGAGTGAGGCCAGAGCCATGCTGGTGGCAGTAGCCCCTCCTGGCCCACCTCCCACGTGGTTGCCAGGCGCAGGACCTGCCAGGTGAGCCCGTCAGACCACCTGGGTCCTGGCGTGTCCTCTGCCCCTGCCGCCTGCAGGTAAACCCAGTGTTTCCACCATGATCGCTTCTCCATCACCCCCCGGACCCCCAGGGCAGGGCCACAGTGGTCCTGGAGGCACTAAGGGGTGGGTAGGCCTCTGTCAGAGGTGCTGGTGCAGCCTCGCCACCATCCTGTCCCCTCTGTCCCCTCTGGGCCTGCTGGCCACATCCCCGTGAGAACAGAAGGGGGAGGGCGAGGAGAGCGGCAGGGAGAGGGAGGTGGGCGGGGCACGCAGCTCTCTGAAGACTGGGGGGTCCAGGGAAGAAATGAGGGGAGGCTGAGACTTCAAATTTTTTCAGGTGGAACTTCATGAATGCTGCATGCTGATGAAGGACGTCCCCTGTGTTCCCCTGCCCCCCCGCATGCAGACGTGGCCACAGACACAAGGTTGTGGTGGTGGGAATGCACCGCCAGACAGGGGCTCTGGCCGCTCAGCCTGCAGCACCTGGGCCACCCCACCTGCCACCTGCAGGGACGCCATCTGCAGCCAGGCTGGGTGCTCCCCGCAGCCCACTGCTTCTCCAAGCGAGCCGCAGGGCCGGATGGGGGCGCACCCTCTAAGACACCCGTCACTCCCGATGTGGTGAAGTGAGGCCACCCCTTCCCCACAGACCCACCAACACCAAGAATTTGAGTCCGCGTACGACACCTCAACTTTAGAAACAGAAGCTAGAAGAGCCAGAGACCAGACTAGACTAAAGCAGCTTGTCCCGAGCCACCTGACTCACTGAGGCTGACACTCCAGGGACATTGTCTGGTGTCACCCCCGATGGGGAGGAGGTCTCGGCGCCTGGGAGAGCCTTGGGAGCCAGTGGTTGGGGAGCACCACCCCTACCCGCTCCTCCGCCTGCAGACAGCGAGAATGGGACACGGGGTGGGGGTGAGGCTGGCGGGCAGAGGGAAGCAGCCCCAGGCTGCGTTCGCAAGGAAGCACAGGGACTGGATGGGCCCCCGTGGCAGGGGTGGCAGGTGGGGCCC
>CM052445.1:1102700-1184339 GCA_028533085.1 Varecia variegata
CCCCCCTGCCGCGGGGCCGCGCCTCCCCCCACCAGGCCACGCCCACCGCGGGCCCCTCCCACTCCGCCGGCCCTGCCCGCCCCGCCCACCCACCGAGGCCACGCCCAGCCACCCCGGCCACTCCCACTTTCCTCAGCCCACAGGCCACGCCCACCACCCTGGCCCGCCGCGCATCCCCCCCATTCCCCTCCGCACCCCTTGCCCATCCGGGTCGCCCCACCCCACTCCCCGGCTGGGCTCGCGTTCCCACCTCCAGGGTCTGGGGGGCGTCGGGCGCCCCTGCCCCGGGCCGGCACCTGCGCGGGCGCGCTCGCGCTCGGTACTCCCGGCCGGCGCGCGCCG
Source organism: Varecia variegata (assembly GCA_028533085.1). Taxonomy (NCBI): domain Eukaryota; kingdom Metazoa; phylum Chordata; class Mammalia; order Primates; family Lemuridae; genus Varecia; species Varecia variegata. The sequence goes on from CM052445.1 coordinate 1,103,043, forward strand.
TGCTCCTCCCGGGAGGGTCCTCCGCGCCCGCAGACGGCGGCGGGTGGTGGGCAGAGCGGCCTCGCTGTCATCGGACTCCCAACATCGGGAAGGAATTAACTCTAAAGGAGGGATCGCTTCCACATCTAAGCAGAGGTTCTTGTTTTGGAAGCGTCTCCTTTGAAAAATCGCGGAACGTCGATGCTTTCTCCTGAAACTGCGGGCATGTGTTCACCGATCCGAGCTGCGCGCTCGCGGGCCGGGCCGCGTGCAGCCCTCCCGCGGATCCCCGACGCCCTCGGCACCGTGCTTCTGCGGGGCGCCCCGCGTCTAGCCCGGTCCGGCCCTGCGGTCCCCCTGCCCTGGGGCTCTTCTTGGGCGGGAAGGCGGCTTCGGGCCCTCGGGGGCCCCCCCTGCACGTGGGTTCCTCCCCACGCCCCGGAGTGCGGGACGGTGAAGCCCTCCCGCCGCGTAGAGTCCCCGCCGTTCGCCACCTCCTCCAGACAGGCTGGAGAAGTTGGGCGCCCTGTTGGGTTCGGAGAAGATAACGGTGTGTCAGTTCTCTCCGAGCAGTCCGCGGGTCCACCACGAGGTCTGTTCCCAGCACTCAGGCCTCACGCCGCAAAGCTTCAGCCCCCAGCTTGCGCTGTCTGCTGTACTCACAGTCAGAGGCGCCAGCCTGGCCAGCCTGTTCCTGCCCCCACAGCCTGGGTGCCCTCAAGACACACACACTCACCTCTCCGAGCCTGGCCCCCTGCTCTGAGCCACCTTCCCTCTCACAGATACCACCAGGTTCTCCCTCCTCGGAGCCTGCAGGGAGGCCCATGTGGCCTGCACCTTCCTCCCTGGACCCCAAGTCCCCTGAGTCCAGGACAGGCCTCTTCTCCCTCCCAGGGACTTAGGGGTTGTGTGTTGCATGACCTCAGGGCCAGGAGGGCCAGACTCCTCTCAGAGGGCCCACACCTGTCCCGTGCTGACCAGCCAGTGGCAGCACCCTGTGTAGAGATGGGAGTACTAGCCATGACTGCTCGTTTGTGTCACTGACTCCACTGCTGCAAACACTCCACTGCGACATAAACCATTAAATTAAAAACATGCTGCACATGTGGAATGGATCGCATGTCTCCGTGGACGGCATTTTTAACTACCGGGCCTTTCTCGGGGGGAGCAGGGGAAGCCCTCCCTCTCCCTGGTGCTGGGCAGTTGCTCCATGTGGCCACACCTCCTTCCCAGCCGCCCTGGGTGGCTGGACTGGCCGCCACCCTGCAGTCCTGTGGCCAGGGACGGCAGCATGGGGTGCTCAGGACAGAGGTGCCAGCCACCTCGTGTCAGCAGGGCTGGAGACAGCAAGGGGTGGTCTCATCCCCTCCCTCAAAGACACCTCGGTAGACCAAGGGCGCTCAGGCCTCCCAGGTCCACCAGCACCGAGGGGCTTCTGTAGCAGGAGCAACCTTCAAGAGGGTCATTCCGTAGGTCTCCCTCAGCCCCAGACGCCCTCGGGAGGAGGGACTGCAGAGAGGCGGTAACGCCTGCCCTGTGGGGGCCCACGGCAGCAAGGCCTGGTGGGGTGCAGGTCTTCAGAACTGTATGTGGGATGCATGGACATCTCTATCTTAGAGATGCAGAGACAGATGTAACTTCCTGAGGCCCTGCAGACAGTTCTCCACTCCCGCCAGGTGACAGGGCAGAGCTGGCCCGCAGCTTCCTGGAGGAAGGAAACGCAGAGGGGCCAGATCCTAAGATGCCTGAGATCCGGGGACCTCAGTCCTGCTGCCACGAGGAACCGAATTCTACCAACAACCTGGGTGAACATGGAAGAGCCTGAGATGGGCCCGGATGACACGGCCCCGCTGACCTTGATTTCAAATGCCGGTCTTGGGAATTGTGAGACAATAAATCTCTGTTGCCTCAAGCCACATGGTCTGTGGTACGGTGTCACAGCAGCCCCCGGGAACCAACACACATGTTGTTACCAGGAAGTGGGGTGCTGCTGTAAGAAATACCTCAACACACAGAAGTGGCTTTGGAATTAGGAAATGGGTAGAGGCTTGAAAAATGTTGAGGCACGTGACGGAAAAAGCCTAGACTCCCTTGAACACTGTCAGTAGAGATGTGGACGTTCAAGCCTCTGCCAGTAAAGGCTCAGAGGAAATGGGGAAGACGTTACTGGAAACTGCAGGAAACTTGCTCTGAAGTGGCAGAGAACTTGGTTGAGTAGTGTCCTACTCTTGGGTGGAAAGCAGAACTGGAGTGAGGAACTTGAGGAGATTCCTAAGCAAAGTGTTGAAGGTGCAGCCTGTTTCCTCCTTGATGCTTATAGTAAATGCAAAACCACAGAGAGAAATGGAGGATGGGACGGACTGTTAAGCAAATAAAAACTACATCCAACATTTGATGATGTGGGAAATTCTCAGCCTATCCAGACAGCAAAAGATGCTAAAATTAGGAGATTCATCGTTAGGAGAGTGTGCTCTGGAGAGAACACCAAGCGTGTGGCTGGACATTTTGCTAAAGAGATTAGTTGTGTAACTCACGGTGCATTCAACCATCTCAACAGAAGCCAGGAATAAAGATGGGGCTGTCTAAGAAAGACCTGTGGAGGACCCTGTTGTCTAATATACCCATCCCTGTGACAGACACAGGAGACCCACATGGTTTTTGAGATTGTTATATCAGCAAAAACACTTCCAGCTTGGCCCAAAAGGGACAGAGACAGAACAAAGTGGAAAAGGGATGTTGGAATTCCAGAATAGAGCTACTGGGCTGAGGACATGTTGTTCTACCTATCAAGAAAAAGGAAGAATGACCCCATGGGTGGAGCTTTGGGCTCACAAGGCAAAGCCTTGAATCACAGAGAATCATTCTCAGGCTTTGAAACCTAATAAAATTTGTTCTGATTGTTGGTGAGGATGGTGACTCCTTTCTTTCTTTTTTCTCTTCTTTTTTAAAGAGTAGTTTTAGGTTCACAGAAAAATTAAGTGCAAGATGAAGAGAGTTTACATATATTCCCTGCCCTGTGGTAGGCATACACAGAGCCTACCACAATATAAAACCCCACCACCACAGTGGTACATTTATTACAATCAATGAGCCCACGTTAACACATCATTGCCAAAAGTTGACATTAGGGTTCCCTCCTGATGTACATTCTATGGGTTTTGACAAGTGTATAACAACCTGAATCCACCATTATAGCATCAAACAGAGTAGTTTCCCTGCCCTAAAAATGCTCTACGCTCTGCTCATTCATCCGTCTCTCCCCTCAATCCCTGGCAAACACTGATGTTTTTACTGTCTCCGTGGTCTCACCTTTTCAGAATGTCATATAGTTGGAATCATACAGTATGCAGCCTTTTCAGATTGGCTTCTCTTACTTAGTAATATGCATTTAAGTTTCCTCCATTTCTTTTCATGGCTTCATAGCTCATTTATTTTTCAGCACTGAATAATACTCCATTATCTGGATGGGCCACACTTTATCCATTTACCTACTGAAGGTCATCTTGGTGGCTTCCAAGTTTGGACAATTATGAATAAAGGTGCTATAAACATTCATGTGCAGGTTTTTGTGTGGACATGAGTTTTCAGTTCATTTGGATAAATACCAAGGAGCATCACTACTGGGTCATATGGTAAGAGTATTTTTGGTTTTGTAAGAAACTGCCAAACTGTCTTCCAAAGTGGCTGCACCATTTTGCATTCCCACCAGTGATGGATGGGAGTTCCTGTTGCTCCACATCCTCACCAGCATTTGATGGCATCCATGTACTGCACTTTGACCATTCTAGTAAGTGTGTAGTGGCATCTCATTGTTTTAATTTGCAATTCCCTAACGACATACGATGTCGAGCATCTCTTCCTATGCTTATTTGCCATCTGTGTATCTTTTTTGGTGAGGTTATGGTCTTTTACTCATTTTTAAATTGGATTTTTAATTTTTGTTGCATTTTATTTGTATATTTTGAAGAAAGTCTTTGTCAGGTATGTCTTTTGCAAATATTTTTTCCAATTATGTGACTAGTCTTATTCTCTTAACAGCAGTTTTTACAGAGCAGTTTTTAATTTTAATGAAGTCTGGCTTGTCAATTTATTCGTTCAAGGATCATGGCTTTGGCATTATGCTGCATTTAAAAAGTCCTACTTACAACCAAGGTAACCTATGTTTTCTCCTATGATATCTTCTATGGTGTTTATAGTTTTGTATTTTACATTTAGGGCTATGATCCATTTTGAGTTAATTTCTGTTTAGGGAGTGAGGTCTGTGTTTTCCACATGTGGATGTCTACTTGTTCCAGCACTATTTGTTGAAAAGACCATCTTTTCTCCATTGTGTTGCCTTTGCACCTTCATCAAAGATCAGTTGACTCTACTTACATGGGCCCATTTCTGGGTTCTCTGTCCTGTTCCATTAATCTATGTAGTTATTCTTTTACCAGTATCACACTGTCTTGAATACTGTAGCTTTACAGCAAGTTTTAAGTAAGTCTTGAAGTCAAGTTTTAAGTAAGTATTGAAGTCAAGTAATATTAGCCCTCCAACTTTTTTCTTCTCCTTCAGTATTGAGATGGCCATTCTAGGTCTTTTGCCTGTCCATATAAACGTTAGAATGTGTTTGATATCCACAAAATAATGTGCTGGGATTTTGGTTGGAATTGCACTGACTCTATAGATCAAGTTGGAAAGAACTAACATCTTGACAATATGGAGACTCATTGCCCATGAACATGGAATGTCTCTCCACTTCTTTATTTCCTTGATTACTTTCATCAAAATTTTATACTTTTCCTTATATATATCTTATACACATTTTTAAAGATTTGTACCTAAGATTTCATTGTTTGAGGTGCTAAAATCAATGGTATGGTGTTTTTAATTTGAAATTGCATACGTCCATTGCTGGTATATAGGAAAGCTAATTACTTTTGTATATTCACCTCATATTCTGAAACTTTGCTATACTTATTACATTTAGGGAGTTTTCTTTGGTCATTTCTTAGATGCTGTGCTCAGAAAATCATGTCATCTGTGAACAAACACACTTTTATTCCAATTTCTCAACAGTTTTACTTTTATTTCTTTTTCTTCTCTTATATATTAGCTGGAGCTAAGTGTAAAATGCTAAAAAGAAATGAGAAGGAACAACCTTCCCATCTTTCTGATTTTTACCAGGGAAGATTCTACTTTCTCACCACTTTGTACCATGTTAGCTGTGAAGTCCTGTGCACAGTGAGGGGACAGGAGAGGGAGACCCCAGCCCACACTGTGAGGTCCTGTGCACGGTGAGGGGACAGGAGAGGGAGACCCCAGCCCACACTGTGGGGTCCTGTGCACGGTGAGAGGGGACATAGGAGACCCCACACAAGAGAAAACATGAACAAAATGAGTGTTTCCTTGGGTGGGTACAGTGAGGAGGTGGATGTAATTCCTGTATTTTAAGGGGTTTTGGCAAATGTGTCCCAATCTGGGGGTTTTACACAGTTTTGTAAATAGTTAGTTCCTGTTTTGTGCTGTTCACGCAGGGTCGACGGTAAAAAATTATGTGCCCAAGTGAAAATCTAAATGCCGTAAGTGCCCTTAGCTCCTTCCTTAACATAGCCTTCTAAGCCTCCACAAATAGACCCTTGCTCTCCATTTCATTGTTTCTTGGACAGGAAAGGGCCCTGGAGAATGCCTCTTTTACTGCTGTGTGAGTTCACACCTTCCCGACCCCCTTGGCATCATGCCTCCCAGGTGACAGCTCAGACCAGTGCTGGACGGAGGCCCCTGCCTGGGTCCCAGCCCTGCCCTCCAGGGTGCCCAGATGCCCCCTCCCATGTGTAGCTGCACGCTGGTCCCATGTCCCGCTGCTGTGTGGGTGCACATGGCCCCCAGAAGCTCACAGAACAGGTGCTGGCTGGCCACTAAGGGCACAGCCCAGACACTGGGCAGGAGGGCACTCTGGGCTCAGAATCCGGCACAGTGGGGCAGGCGGGTTCCTTTCAGCTGCTCAGGACTGTCTGGAGCTGGAGGTGGACTGGGAGACATCACCCAAGGCTGGCTCAGGCCCTGGGGGAGGGCATGGACCCTGTGGGGATGCTGATGGCCTGCCTGGGGGGACGCTGGGGGCACGGGGTGTGGCCATGCATGTGGATGTGTGCACATCCATAGTATACAAGTGTGCATGTAGATGTCTGTGCATATACCCATGTGTACATGTGCACACATGTGTGCACATATGGATGTGTGCATGTAGATGCATACACATGTACATGTACACACATATTTTTTTCAGTCCCTAGTGTGCACCCATGTGCAGCTCTTCAGGGGAATCCTTGTTCCTCATGGGCTGCGTCCATGTGGGTCCACGGCTTCTTGCTGGTGTCTGGGCAGACCACCCGGGGCGGCCTCGTGAGCATCCCTACCCCCACTCTGGCCCTGGGGTCAGTCTGTCCTAGACAGCCTGGGCGAGCGCCTGCCTCCCTGAGATTCCCAGAAGGACTGAGGAGCCACGGGTCCCGGTCCGCATTAGAACGAAGGGCCTCAGCAAAAACAGAAATAGACAAATGGGACTCAAATCAAAGAGCTTCTGCACAGCAAAAGGAATAGTCAGCAGAGTGAATAACTTTTTGCATGGGAGAAAATGTCTGCAAACCACACGTGGAACAGGGGACTGATGTCCAGGAGCTACACGGAACTCAGCTCAACGACAGAAACAAACAATCCCCTTAAAAAGTAGGCAAAAGATCCGAACAGAAACTTTTCAAAAGAAGATAAATTGCCAACAAGCATATGAAAAAATGCACAAGTCACTAACCATCAGGAGAATGCAAATTATAACCACCACGAGATGCCACCTTATTTCTACCAGAGTGACCATCGTCGAAAAGTCCCAGCACAACAGATGCTGGCGTGGGTGCAGACAGAAAGGAATCCTTGTACACAGTTGGTGGGACTGCAAACTAGTGCAACTCCTAGGGAAAACAGTATGGAGATTTCTCAAAGAATTAAAAGTAGACCTACCATTCAATCCAGCAATCCCACTATTGGGTATTTACCCAAAGGAAAAGAAGTCATTTTATCAAAAAGACACCTGCATTCAAATGTATAGCAGCACAATTCACAATTGCAAAGATGTGGAATCTACCCAAGTGCCCATCAATTCATGAGTGGATTAACAGAATGTGGTGTATGTATACCACGGAGTACTACTCAGCCATAAAAAGGATGAATTAATGCCTTCTGCAGCAATTTGGAAGGAACCGGAGACCAGTACCCTAAGTGAAGTATCCTATCTCGGGAATGGAAAACACCCCCAGGTGTGCTCACCTGTAAGTGGGAGCTCAGCGACAGGCACGCACGGCACTGAGAGTGGAGACTCAGACGGGGGGGACAGATAGAGAGAAACTGCCCAGCAGGCACGATGCTCATCACTCAGGCGGTGGATCCCCTAAAAGCCTTGACTTCACCACTATGCAATCTATGCACGCAACAGAATTATACTCCTTCCCCATAAACTAACACAAATAAAAGGGAAAAAAAGGAAAAGAAAAGGAAAAAAAAAAAAAGAATAAGGACTCTTCAAGAGACAGGCCTGAACCCCGCTTTGGAGGTTGCTAAGTATAAACCAAAAGAGACAGAGAGTAGGAAACAACCCCCCAAATTAAAAAAGGGAGAACACGACCACCACCCCCGACGGTGACTTTCTGGAACGCTGCCTTCAATGTCTCCTGGCGTGCGTCAGTGTCACCCAGGCTGAGTGTCCCTGTGCAGCTGGGCGGGGTTGCTGGAACAGCAGCCCCCAGTTCACGGGCAGCCCCAGGACGGGCCCTTATTTGGAGACGGGGTCGCAGCAGGTGTGATCAGTGAATGGTCTGGGTTAGGCTGAGCCCTGAGCGTAAGGACAGGGTCCCTCAGAGAAAGGGGGAGATCTGAGACACGCAGAAGGGGAAGCAGCCACGTGAGGGGGAAGCAGCCACGTGAGGACGAAGCCACACCCCCAGCAGTGCCCAGAGTCCCCAGGAGCTGGAAGAGGCGATGCAGGGTCTCCCCGAGCCCTGGAGGGGGCACGGCCCAGGACACCTTGATTTGGGGGTTCCTGGTCTGAGACCTAGGGGAACGATCGCTGTTGCAGGTGCCCGAGCTTGTGAGACACCCGGCTCCAGGGCACTAAGGCTGTACTGTGGGCGCCATCCTGGGACGGCCACAGTGGGTCAGACTCCGCCTAGGACAGGGCTTCCGAGGCATGGCCGTCCCGGGCTGCTGTGATGGGGCGGGACCGCTGGCCAGGGCCACGCCAACCTCCCTGTGCAGGACAGCCGTGCACCCCATGTCCTCGAGGGCGCCCGGGACACACAGAGCCACTTGGCAGGGAACACTGACATGCATCTTTAAGGAAAATTCTAAAACTAGCACTTCCCTTTTATTTCTGGATGGAAATAAAGCCATGAAAGCAAAATCAAGACTTTTTTTTTTTTTTAAAGGTACAGTCATGCTGTTTTCACTTTTGGTTAAAAACATGGCCATGAGCGAATACGCAGGACGGGGCCAATGTGGCGGGCAGGCCTGCGCCCTGGAGGCCGTGGGGCTATCCTGGGTTCCTGACCCCGCCCTGCTCACAGAACATGCCTGCAGACACCTGCAGGGAGACCCCTCGTGACTGACATCTTCCTCTCACGCTCACAGAAACAGTGGAAGAGGAAGACACAGCCTCCGCGCTGGGCCAGGCTGCCACGGCCCTGCTGGGCAGAGCAGCCGCTGAGCTGGGGCGTGTGGCCCCGTGGTCTCAGGCCCCGAGTGAGGCAGATACCTCCCTTGGGGCGTCCCAACAGCACCTCCTTGCAGGCCTTGATCTTGGGGGCACGTGCGGGGCAGAGACAGGAGCCCAGGGCAGGCCTGTGGGAGGAAGGCAGCTCTACATCAGCTTCCTCATCCGCCGGTTGTGCTTGTCGATGGTCAGGGTCGCCCGGTCCACGGCCGTGGCCATGCCGTCCAGGGCCTCGTCCTGCCTCTCCAGCTCTGTCTCAGCGTCCAGGGCCAGCCCCTTCATCCTCCTTAGGATCTGCAGAGAAGCGCAAGACCACAGGTGAGCTGCCTCCCCGCACTCTGCACACACCGCAGCCCCGCCGTCCCCGCCACACCCGGCACTGGGCCCTCTGCCGTGCGGGCCCGTTCCCAGGCTGTCTGCACTCAGGTACCGGCTGCAGATGGACGTGGGCGAAACAGGGTTTAGAAAGAAAAGTAAAACCCTTCTCTTGTCTGTAGGTGCGAGACGTTTCCCACACAAACGCCAACGCCCCCCGTGGAGGAGGAACTGCGCGGCACGCACCCTCGGCAGAGCACGCGTGGAAGTGCCAGCGGCACCCGGGCCTGGCGGGTGTGCTCGGGAAGGCAGCAGCGCGTGCTGCCCACGGGAATGCCGCGAGCCGCAGAGGAGGGTCCCTGGGGCGCTGCCGGCCAAGGACACGCACAGGCCCCTCTGTTCTGACCCCGCGGGTCCATGACCGAGTCACTGCGAAGCGTTGGTTCACCTGCACGCTCACTGAGCCCGGATTTGTTTAACAACTTAAAATACTTATGTGGCAACAAAAAGGAACACATTTTAAAAGAAAGTTTAGTGACCCACCACTTGCAGTAAACGTGTACCCGTATTTCAGGGAGAGTTCCAGATCACTGGTTAGGTCAGGACACAGGGCCCACAGACGTTGGCCCACAGGAGCTGCTCTGGGTGCTGAGTCCCCACGGCCGGGCCCCTCCGGCAGGGGCAGTGGCGATCGAGGGCAGGGCCCAAGCACAGCGGGAAGCCTGGCGCCCGGGCTCTCCGCTACCGTGTGGCAGGCAGGGCAGCAGCCTGGTGGGATGCAGACAGCTCGGGGTTTAGTCACAGAGACGCCGCCTGCCCTCCTGGCCCACCCCCGACCCGACCCGACCGGAAGCCTTGGCGATGCCTCGGCGATGCCTCGGCGATGCCTCCTGACGACGCCTAAGCAACAAGAAACAGGACAAAGGCGGAGGTGGCCAGGAGGGAGGGCAGGGCGGTCAGATCCAGCTTCCTCCACGGGAACTTGCGGCTCACATGAGATCACAAATGCGAACAAGCTGTGAAAAGCGGAAAGGGCCCTGCCAGGGTGGCCACATGCACAGAGGAGCCGCACCGGCCGAGCCCACCCCTCTCCGTGGACGGGTGGGGGCTGGGGTCACTCCAGGGCGCGGCAAAGCGAGGAGAGGTGAGAAGAGCCACGTCGCTCTTTCCAAACACGGCGTCCTCGCTGTGATGGCTGTCATGAGACAGATGAACAAACTCCTGGTGTGAGCCGGAGTCTCACCCTCTGGGAACTGATGGAAAGTCCATCAGTTGAGTCATGACTTAGGAAACTGGATGGGGCTCTGGAAAGCATATGGTGGGGTCAGCGGCTGGGGGGCGGTGACCTCATACAGTAGGTCTTTTCCATCTCCCTCTCCCATGAGCTCACATGGCTGGTGCCCAAGCCCTGGAATCAAGAGGAAAGGAAACCGCAGCTCCCCTCCGGGTGGCAGGTGCCCCTCCGTCTGCCCCCACTCTTGCTGGGATGGGAGGTGCCGCCGCTGGAAACTGTGGCCACACACGTCACAACGCTCAGGTCCCGTGAGGAGGCCTCCCCAGTGCCCACCGGTTGGGGACACGGATCTGTGCCAAGTCTCTTCTGTGAGTCCCTGTCAACTGCATTAAAATGTGATTTAAGTTTGTTTTAAACTGAAACGTCCTTCAGGACCACAGCTGGGGGGAGGGGCTTTTTGTGACTGGGCCCCAAGGGAAGCCCAGGTCCCGGCCAGAACCCTGGACGCGAAGGCTTCCCACCAGCCACGCACGAGTCCTGCCACCTCCACGGCCACTTGCTTTTATCCTGATGGTAACAGTGCACATAGAAAATCGGAAACGAGAGAAACTAGAGGAAAAACAAAAGCCGTCCGCGTCCCGATCGCTGCCCGTCAGACCACACCGCCAGTGCCGCATCCTCACCCGTCTCCCCTCCCTCCGCCCACCTACGCGCCCGGAAAACACACACACACAACTTTGTTTTCTGTTTCTTCACCTCCCGCCGTTCTAAATAAAGGTGAGAGTTTGGAGACCTGTGCAAGGCACCTGACATTGCTCTAAGAACGCTGTCACTTTATCTCAGTTGAGCCTCAAACTCCTTCTGCATCTTATGCGAGGTGACGTGCCCCCAGCTCCTCCTCGGCTGAGCCGCCCATGGCAGGGAGCGCTCTGGGCACCACTGGGACACACCCACTCAGGTCACATCCCAGCGCCCTGCCGGAAATCCCACGTCCCCTAAAGGCAGTGGAAAGGCCTGACACAGCCAAGGGAGGCCGGGCCCAGGCCCCGCGCTGGCTCCACAGACCTGGAGTCCACAAGGCAGCCCAGAAGGGCCACTTCACGTCTTCATACACCCACACGTGCATATATAAAACATGACAGGCAACGTTAATTTTAACAAAATATTTTACTTAATCCAATATCCAAAATACTATCATTTCAACATGCAATCAAGATAAATGACATTGATGATATATCATATTCTTCTTTCATACAAAGTCCTGGCAAGCCAGTGTGAGTGTCACACGTACAGCACGTCTCGCTTGGACCAGCCACCATTCAAGGCACCCGGAGCCACGTGGGGTCACAACCACAGTGAGGCACGACACCCATCCACCCATGGTCTACACTTCCATCCGCCACCCATCAAAAGGCTGAATGACAGACAGCCGTGTGAGATGACAGGTGTGCTAACCACTCTGGTCTGATCACTACACGTTCTACATATCAGAACATCACTATGTACCCCATATGGACAATTGTTTGTCAATTACAAAATAAAATTAATGTTTAAAAAACAGGCTGAATGAACTACCTTTTCCCAGTCCACAATCGAACAGTGGCAAAAGCAAAAATATCTATATTCTGGGCCTTTGCCTAATAAACACTGTAATAATATGCACATATAATTAACTGTGACCAAGACCAGCTGATCTGTGTACAAAAGCTGGGGCATTCTACTGTGTAAACATTCAAAATAAAGGCTGGTTCCCATTCAACTTTTTGATTCAGAGAAAGTCTCACCAAGCGGAAGGCCTTAAAAAACAGAACTCATTCCAAACAGCCTGTTGAGACCGTCGGCCTGCCTGCCAAAATTGTACTTGAAATTAATTAACGTTGCGAAGCTACAAGAGAGATCTTTACAACTGTGAGGTCAGCAGACAAAGAAAATTCCTGCGTTAACCTTCAAACTACTAGTGCCTGTGGAACACCGGTCCAGAGTCTTTTTCCTTTAAGAAAGGGCTGAAGTAATTAAATGGCATTGTGTGCATTCCATATAACAGGGACGGAAAGAATGGAGCACACGGAGTCTGGCCAAGCCTGAGAATGGTCGTTCCTCCCGAGGCCTGGGATGACAAGCCGTCTAGTCATCGATGTGCGATGCGGCCAGCCCGGGAACATCGCGTGGCCTCTGGGAGCCCGGGCTGGGCTCTTCCCAGCCCGAGCCGCCAGTAAACCAGCCCAGCAACAGCCTGCCCGCCGGCCAGCTCCACCTCCGCCGAAATCACCTGTTTAAAGGGCCTTTGGGTTTTGGGACAAATTACTTTTCTACACTTTGAAGAAGGACACAGTCCACATACGCACAGGCAGGATATGTAACAATCCGATGGGAGCACAGCCCAGGAGAAGCATTTTGAGAGAAACCACAGGAGCAAGGAGAGCTCTTGGGCCCAGTGTGGCTGCAGATGCCCGACGGGCGCCAAGCAGCAAGCTCTGGTCCTCGAGCCGGGAAGGGGGTGCCGGAGGGGACTCAGGCAGGAAGTGGGAGGCACAACGTGAACGGATGGACGGAGCCAGAGAACTAACGAGGCCGAGGAGGGAAGTGGACGGCCGTGGGCCCCAGGACAGCACGTACGTCCCCTTCCTCAAACACCACTGGCGAGGGGAACTCTGCAGGCTCTGCTGACCTGGGCAGCAGCTGTTCTGGAAGAAGGGCCTTCCACTCTGTCACCTGCCACAAGAGCCTCTGTCTCCGCAAAGCTCTGGCGGCCTCGGGCCCAGCACCACCAATGTCATCTGGGCTGACAGTGACGTCACACCAGGTACACACAGAGCAAATGTGGGGAGAGTCCACGATTTTCAGCATTTCCACTTTATTTATAAAGACAAAAACTAAATTATGGAGAGCTGGACGGAGTAGCGTGGGTCTACTCGCCCGACAGACGCGTTTAGATACATGTGCCATCAAGCTGCCGGCTGGGGACGGGGCCCTAAAGCGTCCCTGGCTGTGCATCCCTGGCCCAACCGCAGCCCGGGGGAACCCGCTCTGTAGAACACAGGGTCTTGACGCTTCCAAAGCATCTGTGAGCCCTGGCTGTTGTCCCCACACCCCCCACACAGCCTGAGAGCAAAACCTGGGCCACGCCTGGCCACGCAGACCAGGACTTAGCTGCCCTGAGCACAAGGGCTCCGTCAGCTGTGGTGTCTGCCCCGGGCTTGTTATTAAGCTGACTCACCAAGGAACTGTGAATTTTCTTGCAGTGAGAAATTAGCAACCATTTAAGAACAGAGCTGGGATAAATCAAGCTGTCTGCAACTCGAAATAGTTCTCCCAGTCGGGGCCATTAGCGTGCTGCAGAGGTAGTTAAGAGGGGAAAGTTGGCTTTCGCTGTGGCCAAAGCCCTGGAGGCCGTAAACAACACTCTCGGCTGCCATCTGTCACACTCGGCACTTGCAGACCACCCTGGGCCTGCAGAGTCCCCTCCTGCATTCCTGGGGACCACGGGGGTTCGGGCTCCCCACCTTGGGACCCCCCCGGCCTCGCTGTTCCTAGGGGCCTTTGAGATGGCAGAGCTGCCCAGCTCATGCCTTCAGGGGTCCCTCGGCCTCGTGCTGCCTCTGCCAGCCCCACCGGTCACAAGTGGCCAAGCTTGCTCAAGACTGGGACATAGAACGGCAGAGGACAGAGGGTGTCCTGGGGGCTGGCCTGGACTGTCCCGTGGATCTGATCCAGGCTCCCTGCTATAAGACCACAAGGGAGTTTCCCATTAAGAGGGTCAGTGTGTAAGAGAGCAACAAGCCCTCACCAAATGAAACATTTGATTAATTTGAAAGGAGCACCACTGAAGGTACATGTCACACCTTGATGTGAGCAGTCCCCTCAAAACAGGAAACAAGCTGAAAATGCATTAAAATTTGGCTCTTGGCCAGGTGCAGTGGCTCACACCTGTCATCCCAGCACATCCCAGCAGTTTGGGAGGCCAAGGTGGATCATTTGAGGCCAGGAGTTCGAGACCAGCCTGGGCAAGATCTGAAGTGAGACCCAAGATCCAGAGTGAGACCCCCATCTCTACAAGAAGTTAAAAAATTAGCTGGGTATTGTGTTGTGCCTGTAGTCCCAGCTACTCAGGAGGCTGAGGCGAGGGGATGGCTTGAGCCTAAGAGTTTGAGGCTGCAGTGAGCTATGATGACACCATTGCACTCCAGCCTGGGTGACAGAGTAAGACCCTGTCTCTAAAAAAAAAATTAAATAACAAAAAAATAGAAATAGAAATAAAATTTTAAAATGTGGCTCTTCCCAGTGGACAGGGGCACAGCCCATATTTTCCTTGTGGGTGCGGGCCTTGCGGCAGGACACTGCTCTGCGGAAAGGAGATGGGAACGGGGCCTGGCACTGGGGGAGTCACGTGACCTGCCATCCACGCACGCACTTCCAGGACACCGCCAGGCCCAGCTTCCTGCCTGCCGGCACTGCTCTCGTCCACTCAGCACAGACGGGCATGGCTGCATCAGAGACCACACAAAACCCACTTCCCAGCCTGACCCAAAGCCTGCACAACACTTGCTGGTTGTTTTTGAAAGTTGTTAAACAGATGTCAATAAAAAACAGAACTCTACGCAGAAGATCAATCAGGAAACAGAGGGCTGAGCAGCGCTTAGACCCACTGGGCCTGGAGACTATGCAGGACTCTCGCCCCAGACAGCAGCTGCCTGTCCCCGATGCAGACACCCCAGGACAGACCGCGTGCTGCCCAACGGGCCTCCACGAGCTGCAGACCGAAATAGCAGGTGTCTTCTCTGACCACAGTGGAATGAAACCAGGAACATGGAAAATTAGAACATTTACAAATTAAACTACCAAAAGTCAAGGAAGGGAAACTGGTAAATCCTTTGAGATGAATAAAAGTGAAAATGCAACATGCTAAAATACAGTCATGGGCGCTGAACCACACTGGGACACCTGCTGAGAGATGCGTTGGTGGGTGGGTCCGTCGCCGTGTGACAGCAATGTCCTCACACACCTGAGTGGTGCAACCGTCACTCACCTGAGTGCTGTGGTGCAGCCTCCTGCTTTGGGGCTGCAGCGAGTGACGTGTGGACGCTGCAGGCAAGTGCGACACAGCTGTCAGCGTGGTAAGTACCCGTGTGTCCAGATATATCTAAACACAGAGCAGGTGCAGTGAAAACACAGTGTAAATGATAAAAGACGGGAACTCTGTGCTCACTGAGCACGCAGGGAGCCTGCAGGGCCGGATGCTGCTCAGGCGAGTGATGTTACCAGACACTACTGCAGACTTCATAACCCCGGACACTTCGCCTACACCAAATTTATTTTAAAAAAGTTTTTCTTCAGTAATTAATTAATCATAGCTTATTGTAACTTTTTATCTTATAAACTTAAATTTTTTAAAACTTTTGACTCTGCAATAACACTTAGTTTAAAAACACAAGCACACTGTGCAGTTGCCTGAAAATATTTTCTCATTACATTCTCATTCTGCAAGTTTTTTCCTATTTTTAAAATTTTATTTTTTTTAACTTTTCAAACTTTTTTGTTAAAATCTAAGACACATGGCCGGGCGCAGTGGCTCACGCCTGTAATCCTAGCACTCTGGGAGGCCGAGGTGGGAGGATCGCTTGAGCTCAGGAGTTCGAGACCAGCCTGAGCAAGAGCGAGACCCCATCTCTACTAAAAATAGAAAGAAATTAACTGGACAACTAAAAATATATAGAAAAAATTAGCCGGGCATGGTGGTGCATGCCTGTAGTCCCAGCTACTCGGGAGGCTGAGGCAGGAGGATCGCTTGAGCCCAGGAGTTTGAGGTTGCCGTGAGCTAGGCTGACGCCACGGCACTCTAGCCCGGGCAACAGAGTGAGACTGTCTCAAAAAAAAAAAAAAAACAAAAAAACAGAACTAAGACACAAGCACACATTAGCCAAGGCCTATGCAGAGTCGAAGCATCCAGGTGATAGACTTTTTTGGCTCTGCTGTAATCCGACAGGACCACTGTAGTACAGGTGGGTTGCCGCTGACAGAAGTGTCGCTGTGTGGCACGTGACCGCACCAGCAAACCACAGCCACATGGTGCTGACCCTGGAGTACGGGGTTCGGCATAAGAAAGTCCACGTGATGCACCACATCCACAGAACGAGGAGAAAAACCACACAATCATCACAACTGACGCAGAAAAGGCAGTGCCAAGCCCAACATCCTTTCATGATTAAAAAAAAAAACACTCAGAAAACTAAGAGTAGAAAGAACTTCTTCAACGTGACTCAGGGCAATTGTGAAAAATGCACATCTAACAGTATGGCCAGAGGAGAAGACTGAAACCCTCCCTAGAGATGAGGAACAAGAGAAGCTGCCCCCTGCACCACTGCAAGGCCTGGCCAGAGCCACGAGGCAAGAAAAAGGACCCATGCTGCAAAGCTACCTTTGCTTGCAGAGGCCATGGTTGTAATGGAGAAAACCACAGCAAGACTCCACAAAAAACTGCCAGAACTAAAAACCTAATCCAGTAAAGTTGCAGGATATAAGATCAACACAAGAAAAATCAGTTGTGTTTCTTTTTTTTTTTTTTTTTTTTTTTTGAGATAGAGACTTGGTCTGTTGTCCGGGCTAGAGTGCCGTGGAGTCAGCCTAGCTCACAGCAACCTCAAACTCCTGGGCTCAAGCAATCCTTCTGCCTCAACCTCCCGAGTAGCTGGGACAACAGATGCACACCACCACACTCAGCTAATTTTTTCTATTTTTAGTAGAGACCAGATCTTGCTCTTGCTCAGGCTGGTCTCGAATTCTTGACCTCAAGTGATCCTCCTACCTCCGCTTCCCAGAGTGTTGGGATTACAGGCATGAGCCACTGCGCTCAGCCAATCAGTTGTGTTTCTATACAGTAATAATGAAGAATCAGAAAAGGAAGTTAAGAAAATAATTTCACTTACAACAGCATCCAAAAGAATAAGACACATTTATCCTAGGAATACATTTATCCAAGGAGGTAAAAGACTTGTAGACTGAAAACTACAAAACACTGCTGAAAGAAATTAAGGACTGAAAACATGGAAAGACATCCTGTGTTCCTGGATCGGGAGACCTAATATCGGCAAAACGGCAGTACTACTCGGTGCAAACCCTATCAAATTCCAACAGCATTTTTTAAATAAAGAAATGGAAAGACTGATCCTCCAATTCACATGGAACTGTAGGGACCTGGAATAGCCACAAGAATTTTGAAAAAGAACGAAGTTGGAGGACTCACATTTCCCAACTTCAGAACTTACTACAAAACTACAGTAATCAAAACAGTGACACTTAACCATAGGACAGAATTAAGAAAGCAACCAGAACACCTACAGCTAATGGATTTTCCACAGGGGGTGACAGACTGTGCAATGGGGAAAGAATAGCCTGGGTACCAAATAGCATTGGGAAAACTAAATAGCCACATGCAAAAGGATGAAGTTGAACCCTTAGATCACTCCATATCAAAAAATTAACTCAAAATCGACTGACAACCTAAACATAACAGCTAAAACTATGAACCCTTAGGAGAAACACATGGCTAAATCCTCATGACCTGGGATGGCTCTGGCAATGGATTCTTAGATATGACACCAAAAGCACAAACAGAAGGAAAAAAACAGATAAGCTGGACTTCATCAGAACCAAAAGCTTTGTGCAATCTGTTGTATTATAAAGAATTTGACTGGCCTTTGTCCCTGGTTCCTGGGAGGGAGAACATAAGTCTTGGGGATTTCCAAAGTGACAGGAGTGTCTCTGCTGTTTGTGAGCCCCCAGGACCATGCCTGAATTTACAATAATGCAGTGACTCACCGTGGGCCCCCAGTAGCTCCAGGATGGGGCAGCCACTCCGGGAACACGAGCCCTGTGCTTAGAGGGTGGGGCTCGGGGCATCCTGGCAGATGTCAGCTGGGCGGGGGCGGTGCTGGAGACCGTGTTCAGTCATGTGACCAATGATTTGATGGATCACAACTGCCATATGAAACCCCAACAAAATCTCTGGACACCGATGCTCCGTGGAGCTTCCTGGAAGGTGATGCACCGATCCCACAGGGAAAGGGCATGAGAGCGTCACCTACGGGCCCTCCCAGGCCCACTCTCAGTGTCACTTCGCTGTGTACGATTTGCATCCTTTGTACCAAAACTGTAATCTTAAGAAAGGGCCTTCCTGGAGTCTGTGAATCATTGCGGAGCATTACCAAGCCTGAGAAGGGGCCTGGAAACCCGACTTGTGGCTGGTGGGTGGGAAGTGCGAATGGCCTGGGGACTGACCGCAGCTGGCGTCTCGGGTGGGGCAGCCTTGCTGGGGCCATGGCCTTCACCTTGTGGGGTCTGCGCCCACTCTGGATAGTTGGGGCCAGAAGTGAGCGGCAGCAAACCCACTGGGTTGGTGTCTGGACAGCACGGAAGGACATTATTAAGAAAGTCAAAGGACAAGCTAAGGAATGGAGAAGATGTCTGCAGATAATACCTGCTTGGGGCCTGACATCTAGAACACATTAAGGACCCCTTCCACTGAAAAACAAAAAGGCCAACGACCTAACTAATAAACGGGCAAGGGAGGTGAGCAGACATCTCTTCAAAGACATCCAAATGGCCAGTAAGCACGTGACAAGAGGCTCAGCACCACTGGCCACCAGGGAAATGTAAATCAAGGCCACAGTGAGACATCACTTCACACACCAGGATGGCTGGAATGATGTTAAAACTGGAGACAAATGTTGGCAAGGATGCAGAAAAACTGCAACCTCTGCACCCTGCCGGTGGCAATGCAAAATGGTGCAGCCGCTGTGGGGAGCCGTTGGTGCTTCCTTGAGAAGCTAAGCCGAGAACCACTACCCAACCTGGCAGTTCCGCGCCCGGGGGGTGCAGTCGACTCCCCTTACCTACGGAGTCGCTTTCTGCAGGCAACCGAAAAATATTCAGTGAAACTGAAAATATCAAATAAAAAATTCCAGAAACAATCTGTAAGTGTTAACTTGCACACTCACTGTTCTGAAATCTCTCCCATCCTGCTGCATCCGCCCGCACAGCCACAGGGGTGCATGGCGCCACCTGCCCTCCATTGTCAGCAGCCGCCTCGTCTCGGTGACCACATGGACTGTCATGCAGTCACAGTTCTTGTGTTTAAGTACAGTAAATCTTACCTTACTTATTAATGGCCCCAAAGCACAAGGGTAGTGATGCTGGCATATTGCTATAATTGTTCTATTTTATTATTATTGTTGTTAATTTCTTACTGTGCCTGATTTATAAATTATGCTTTACCATAGGTATGTATGTACAGGAAAAAACTATAATAGTATATATGGGATTTGGTGCTATTTGTGGTTTCAGGCACCCACTGGGGTCTTGGAGCGTGTCCCCTGCAGATAAGGGGGTTCTGCTGTGTACCCAGCGAACTAAAGGCAGGACTCAGACGCTTTCACCTCAGTGTGTGCAGCAGCCTACTTGCCATGGTCACAGGTGGAAGCAACCTGTGACAGTAAACAGAAGAGTAGACAAACATGACGTGGTCCAGCCACACGATGGAATATCATCCAGTTATAAAAAAGGAGGGAGGGCCGGTCGCGGTGGCTCACGCCTGTAATCCTAGCACTCTGGGAGGCCGAGGCGGGAGGATCATTTGAGCTCAGGAGTTCAAGACCAGCCTGAGCAAGAGCGAGACCCCTGTCTCTACTAAAATAGACAACTAGCCGGGCATGGTGGCACATGCCTGTAGTCCCAGCCACTGGGGAGGCTGAGGCAGGAGGATTGCTTGAGCCCAGGAGTTTGAGGTTGCCGTGAGCTAGGCTTACGCCACAGCACTCTAGCCCAGGCAACAGAGTGAGACTCTTGTCTCAAAAATAATTAATAAACAAATTAAATTAAATCAAATAAATAAATGAAAGAATGGAGAGAAATACTGACTCACTTTACGGCATGGATCGGCCTTGAGGACATGCTCAGTGAAATAAGCCAGACAAAAAAGGACAAATCCCATGTGATTCCACTCCCGTGAGGGCCCTAGAGTCGTCAGATTCACAGGGACAGAAGACGACTTGGGTGCCAGGGCTGGGGGCAGAAACACGGGGCATACTGCTTAGTGGGAACAGCGCCTCTGCTTGGGGTGAGGAACAAGTTTTGGAAACAGTAGCAGTGGTTGCACAATATCCCGAATGTGACTGACGCCATGGAAATGCACACTTAAAAATGGTTAAAATGGCAAAATCTGTGCTATATGTATTTTACCGCAATAAAAAGTTAACAAAGAGAAATTCCACACTACTATAACAGGTGTTACCTCCCACAGTAATGAGATAACCTGACCCTTGACCTGAAGACCAGACCCTCGTTGAGTGATGAGTGCGAGATAGTGACGACGAACCCTCCGAGTCCCCAGTCTCCCTGGGCAGCCGGTCTCTTCCTGGTGGTCTGGGAGCTGCTCTGGGCAGCTGGAATCCTGCCCCAGCGCAGGCCCCTGCGCCCACAGCTTCCAGGTGGTCCCTGCTCACACCCGTGGGTGTCTGGGACCCCCCCAGGGCTGCGCCCGGCTAGGACTCCTGCCCCTGTGGCTCCACAGGTCCCACAGCCCAGGGCTGCTTCCACCACCAACATGCCTGGTGCACAGGAGCTCCGAGCGGCCATACGTGTGCATGTGGCTCACCCGAGACTGGAGAGGGCGGGAGGGAACGGGGGAGGCTGTTACGGAGGCGGGTGGTGCTGGGGCTACCAGTGGCCCAGTTGGCCAACGGAGCAGAGGGGAAAACACGATGAGTATTTAAAACTGAGGCGTGCCATCTCCCTGAGATTCATCTTTCAGGCTGTGGCAGTCTGAAATTAGGGACGCCCTGGAGACACGTGCCGAGCCCGGGCCCCATGCCTGGCGCACGGCCCCTCACAGGACGCAGCCTCCCATGTGTGCAGGTGATGGAAGCTACAGGGCATCTTGTCTTTGTTCCTATGGTTTAACATTTAGAAGAGACACAGGATATGATGTCGGAGCATTGATTAACAATAACTCAAAACTAAAGAGACCCTGGAATGCGTGTACCAACTCAGTGCTAATATCTGGACTCGTATCAAAGCCATGAACACAAGCAGCATCATGCAACCTGACCAAGCCCAAGCCAACCTTTCCACTGTGGCCCATAATAATGACTGAAGGAAATGGCCTGGTAAAGCTCCAGAGGAAAGCTCAGGATGCTGGGAGAACCTGAATGGAAAAGGAAAAACGTCTGGCATAGTTATCCCAGCCCTCCTTGCCCATGATCTCCAATGATTCTAAACCATTTACAGGACAAGACCCAAATTCCCCACTTGGCTAGCAGTTCCTGCCAGGCACACGATACATCTAGCTTCCTCCCGCAGAGCCTGCCCCGCTGTGCCCTCTGCCACGACCCACCCTCCAACTCCCAGACAAGCGACGTGCACGCTGGCGCACGCAGGACTGAGCGCAGTGCCCTGCGCAGCTCCGTCTGTGACTCGGGACCTGCAGGTGCCCAAAACGCAGGGAGCTCTCGTCCCTGCACATGGACAGTGAGCTCAGGGAAACTGGGGCAGTTATTTCAGGCTGAAAGATACTCCTTGAATATGATTATCTTTTTTTTTTATTTATTTTTTAGAGACAGGGCCTCACTGTTGCCTAGGCTGGAGTGCAGTGGCGTCATCACAACTCACTGCAGCCTCACACTCTGGACTCAAGCGATCCTCCTGCCTCAGCCTCCCGAGGAGCTGGGACTACGGTGCGTGTCACTGCACCCAGCTGAACATGAACATCATATGTGACGAGGAGATGATGCGGATGAACTGAGGGAAGTGAGAGTCAGAGACACCAGGGTGGGGAGCAGGGAAAACAGCAGGGAGGAGGAGTGCTGCAGACATGAAGTGGGTTCCATAGCTACTAAGAAAGAAAGAACATACAGAAAAGGACGTTAACGTCTTAAGATAGTTTCACAGCAAGCAGAGAACCCAGAATGACTTCTGGAACGTTCCAGCTGATTGCCAGAGTGGGTCCATGTAGGATATCATGCTGCTGAGCAAACAGCGGTGGTTTCACCACAGACACAGATGTGAAGACAGAAGCACCCGGGTCCTCAGGAGCCTCGGAAGCTGCCCGGCCTCCGAGTCCCCTCCGTGAACCCCACCAGCCACTCGGGCTCCAGCCAGACCCTCCCCACACCAGCCCGCCAGCTCTGTTTCCACTGAACTCACTGACTTTGACTCAAGTGACTGAATCACATCTGTCTTCCTTTTAATGTCTGTGCTTTGCGTTCGCTGTTTATGGAGGTTTCACAGACAGTGGCAGACTGGCTGTCCTGACCAGTGGTCCCTGTGACTGGCACCTGCTGGGACAAGCCACCGTGCGCCCTTCCTGTTAGAAATGGTGGCCAGAAACCAGAGCAGTGGCCATCCCTGCTGCAGGCAAGGCTGTGACGTCTGCCTGGTTTCTCCCTGGGGACATGGGGAGGCAGGACGGAGAGACACCAAAGTGGGACAAGACAGAGAAACGGAGATCAGGAAGCAGCTTCCCTCCAACCTGGAATGCCCTGAGGGAACAGTCAAAGGCCACCTTTTGTTCCACGTGTCCAGGCCCCGGGCCCTGAGGAGTAAGCAGAGGGGCTCTGCCAAACCCACCTCCCGCAGCCTCCCAGCCACCCGCCCTCCACGGCCGCAGTGACGCAGGAGCCAGGGTGGACCGCAGACCCCAGGGCTTGCCACGCCAGCCCCCGCCCAGCCCCCGCCCGGCCCCAGCCCCGCACAGGCTCAGCCATGCTCTGCCTTGGCAGCCCCGACTGCAATGCACACCACCAGGACACGTTTCAGCGTGATGGCTTTAATAGCATTTGCAACAAAAACCACAGCTGGACGGAGGAGGGTTTCTTGCATTTTTGTTTTCCCCAGAAATTTAACTCATTCTGACTTACGCTTGGGCTTCAACTGTACAGCTAAGAATTCTTCTCTAAATAGGAAACATGTGTTTTGCCTCAAAAAGATAATCTTGTGTGAACCAGGTTGCTGCTGTGAGGAAGGAGGCCTGCATCTGACCCGTGTGCTGCCCTCATCCCCTGTGCCCCACCGGCCCCTTCTCAGCCCGTCCCTCTCCTACTGTTGCACCTTGATACCGGGGTCCTGACTGCCCCCAGCGTCGAACCCTACCGGGCTCTCGGGATGCCTCCTGGTGACAACACCTGTGCTGTCACAGGGAAAGACAGCGTCCCAGAAGGTCACCGAGGAGCCCTGCCTGTTCTGCCCTCGGCTCTCTGCCCCTTCACGCTGACATCTCCCCATAGCTCCCTGGCCTTGAGGTGAAGGGCACACTGCACAGCCACCATCTGAACCAACAGGAAAAATTCCTGTTTTTCATCCCAAAGCGTTGTTTCCACGTCAACCTAAACATGACAGTGAGACACAGAGTGAGCGTCTCAGCCGCAGACACCTTCCTACGGGGAGGGGCATGCTCGGATTCCACCGGCCTCAGGCCCACGCCCTCTCAGAGGCTCTCAGGACGCCAGGAAAACCCAGGCAAGCAGGTCTGCCTTCATAGTATTAAGGTTTCTCAAAAACCCCAAGCAAACAAGAACTATGCAGAGTGAGTTCTGAAATCAATGGGCCTATGAAAAGAAGTGACTAGTAATCTGCAGAATGTGCTAGTGACAGCTAAAAAGCAGCACTTTCGTGTGTCACTGCTAAAAATGACTAAGTAAGACCAGGAGGAAAAAGTGACAAGTGATGTCTATTTAAAATATCCCATAGCAAAGATGAACACTTTTTTCCCAAAAAGGAAAGAGCTGAGCTCAAAGGAGTTCATGCTTACGCAGACACATAAAATAAGAACGAGTTTTTAAAAACAGGTTTAAGAGATACGCCATGTTTACCAACCTCCTGATGGAGGTGGGCAGAGGTGCCCACGACACTCTTTCCAAAAATGGGGCTGAGCCCGACGCAGACCCAGGGCTGCCTGCTGACTCGCGGGCTCAGGGATGGAGCCTGCACCCCCCACGGACACGACCCACAAGGTCCAAGTGCACGCTCGCAGCACAGCAGACAACTTGGCTTCTCAACCCAACAACTGCCAGGGGCACAGACACGACAGAGGGAAGCTGCACGTCACGAGGCTCTTGCCTGGGACGGCCTCGCAGCCGTGATTCCAACAAACGGCACGTGCCACAGCCAGACGACCGGGCAGGCTTCAGCCTGACTGGATATTTGATGACACTATGCCATTATTTTTTATTTTATTTATTTTTTATATTTTAAGGTAAGAAAAGCATTACGGTTATTTTTAATGGTCTTATCTTTTAAAGTCATGTACTGAAGTAGCTGCGAATGAAATATGATGTCTAGGTACAGCCTCAAAACTTATTTGAAAAGGAGGAAGAAAGGCCAGTATGTTGTCCGGCAATAATACAGAAAGACAAATTAAACATTTTTACATCAAATGCTTAAATTTCAACTTCCTGGACAACAGTGGTAAGCCCGCACGGGAACCCAGTGCTGGGCAGCGAGACTGAACCAGCCATCGCACGCCACGTGTGTGCTCCCGCAGTGCCCACGCTGAGCACACACACACAGCACATATAAATGCACACTGCACGCAGCATGCACACACATGCGTGCACAGGCACAGTACTCACAGAGTAACACACACACGTGCACGCAGGTAAATGGACAAAGGTGGCTGCCAGGGCAGCTGTGTGCGTGGCAATGTGTCTGAGTGTCGTATGTGTCTGCGTGCCATGAGGCATGTGGACTCAAAATGGGCACTGCCTTGCTCCCCCTGAGGCTGCAGCAGGCGGGTGGCACAGCCCCTCCAGGTGCAGCTGGTCCCGAGCATGTTCCCGGTCAGGAGGCGGACGGAGCAGCCTGTGGAGGGCAGGGACACCACATCAGCTACTGAGGCTCTGAGAACACCTTACCTGGGCCAGTTCCTTGGCGTCCCCCTCAGAGAAGAGTGGCTGGCTCATCTGCAGCTGCGGTGGCCTGCCCTCCTGGTCCCCCGAGGGTGGCTCTCGGTGCACAGTGCAGCCCATCAGCCCGGACGCTGGAAGGGAAAAGCATTGTCACAGTTACGGTGACATCTTCTGGAAGGTGCAAACCCCCGAGACCACTCAGGACTTCAGAGAGCGATATCCAGGAGGGTGGCAGCCCTGCAGCCTGGTGGAGTGTCCCGTCATGTCCCCGGTCCTCTGCCCTGGCCTCTGCGAGCCACACCACACGGGGCAGACTCTGCAGTGCTGCAAACACTCGGGGGTAATTCTATTTCTATCTCTCAGAAGAGAGGCCCTTTATCCAAGAGTGGTAGCTTTTTTGCAGGGGGGTGGGGGAGACTGAAGATTTGGAGTATAAAACACAAGACTCACTGGCCCCTAGTGAAATGCACACAGAACCCAGGACTGGGAAAGTGCAGTGACATCGGAGTCACCCGAAGCACTCTGTGGTTCTGCAGAGCACAGGAAGTGGCTGCCTGCCCAGGCCAAGTGAGGCTGAACATCCGCGGCGGCTGAGGTGGGAGGTGAGTCAGTCCCCCTGCGCCCTGCGCCCTGCGGTCAGGACACACGAGGCTGGCGGTCTCACCCCAGGTGGAGTGCACTGGCCATAAATGGTGCAGGCAGTGCTAACCACGTGGCTCGTGGCCACCTCCCGCAGAGGGCCACCTGCCCTTTATTTAGAGAGCCTCCACACCTGCTGGCCTAGATAAGGACTCAATTAACATCTTGTTTGCTCTTCTCCATAGCACCCAGGACCCCAGCGTCTGCTTACGAGGATGCTGGGAAAGGCAGTGTGATGGGGAGGGTGGGTGGCCTCAGCACCCCTCCAGGATGCCGCCACGGAAAGCAGAGCCCCTGCTCCCGACAGTGGGCTGGGACAAGGCAGCCCAGGAGCCGCTGCTAACCACGCTGTCAGGAGAGAAAAGGAAAAGGAACTACATCTGGGGGTGAAGGCTCCAAGAGTGGGGCCCAGCTGGCCAGTATCCAGGACGCCCAGCAAGACCCATCCTCCACAGGGAGAGACCTCATACTTGCTCACACCCCTCCAGCTCCAACCTTATCACCTCTTAATATTCTCAAGTTCACTGTCCCTGGTCCCTGTTAGCACAGGCTGAGCAGAGGAGGGCCAGCCACGCCCAGGTCAGCACAGGGACGCAGGTTTCCAGGAGGCCCTGAAGAGGGACAGGATCTAGGCCAGGTGGAGAGAGCTCAGGCACCAGAGTTGGGGGAAGGAGGCCCCTCAACCTCACACCCACCACACAGACATATTTTCCCCAGAACCCCACACTTATTCCACTCGTCAAAAACAAAACCCACCACGCTGATTTCATAACCTGTCTCTGCTCCTGTGTATACATTTCCAAAATTCTGCCCCAGCCAGCGCCTGAGCTCGCTAATTAGCACTTCTACTAATCAGAGCTTCCCCCAGGAGGTGGCTGACAGCCACAGCCAGCTGGGTCCTAGGGAGCAGCCCTCTCTGAACCGGTCAGCAAGGTGCGCTGGCTGGGCTGGGCTGTAAGAGAGGGCAACAGCGAAAAGACGCGTCCCTGGGTAACTACTGGCCTGGGCCTGACACTACAGGACGACTGCCTGTCACCTGACAGTGCCAGCGCACCCTCCACCGGCAGGGCGGTGTCTCTCGTGGCCCAGGGTGGGCGCCCTCTGCCTCAGGGCACCCGTGCCCCACGAAGGTCCCACCAGGCCCTCTCCCCGTGGGGTCTGTCTCCCACCTCCAAGGGCTGACCTGGGGGCACCTCTAGCTGGGCCCCCCTAGCTCCGACGCAGGCTTCGAGGGCACGGCCCCCACGCCGCCCAGCTGTGCGCCAGCTTTCGTTTCAACACCTGAGGCTGCACCGCAGAGAGACACACTGACCGCTCCTGAATTGTAACAAGTGGGATTTTGCTTAAATACCCAGAAATCTCAAACAGAGGATGTTGCTAATTCCATGGCAGCACACGAGGTCCAGCCCTTCCTGGGACCCCTGGGGACTCCAGCTGGAAGGTCTCTGCCTCGAAAGATGGCCTGAAGCTGCTGACCTCGCACAGACCAAACCCCAGGATCCGTCTGGCACACGCCTGTGCTTCCTGCTGGTGGCCCGCCCTGCCGCCCATGCTGCTGTGGGGACAGGCGGGCGGCCCTGGGAGGAGCAGAAGCCCAGGCAGGGTTCTCAGGGAGCAGCGCTCAGGCAGGGGAGGCCTGGCGGCCTCTCTGAGGTAGTAGCAGCTGGCCAGCAACAAAGAAAACACTGGAAGGCAGACGGAGCCCTTGGAAAACACGACACGGCCCCAGGAGGGTATGAGAGGGCTCTGCGCCCTGAGCCTTCCTCCCAAACTGACCACGAGAAAATGTGAGACAAACCCTAAGGGGCCATCCTGCACCTTGGGCCAGGCCCCCTGCAGGCTGTCAGAGCCCCAGGGGCCCAGGGAGATGTGAGGCCGATGGTCAGCTGGGGTCCCGGTCAGGGGGGTCCTGGGAGCTCCTCAGACACAAGGAGGAGATCTGTCTAGAATAAAATAAAAAGTGGGTTCTAGTGATGACAACACAACCATCACACGAAGGAAGGTGTTAAAGCTGGGGACATACAGGGACTGTGTACTCTCTCTGAAACTGTTCTAAAATAACAAGGTTGTTTTAAAGATGCAACGCAGAAAAACAGCGATCTGCAATAGCGCGTCCCCCAACCCACACGGCCGGCTCAGGCCAGGCTGTGACTTCTCCTGGCTGGCACAGGCATCACCGCCCAGGTCTCTGGAAAGTCTCCCCGCCCAGAGTGTCACTCACAGGATGAGTGCCCGACCAGTGCTGCACGACTGCCACCATGTGGCCAGGCGCACAGCGCTCACCCAGGGAGGCAGGGATTTCTGAGACGTCAATCAGGGTTTCCACCTCCCAGGGCCTGCAAAGCTTCCAACCAGGAGCAGTGAATGGAGAGGAACTGGCACAGTCACCCTGCTGTGACATGCGATGACAACAGCAGCAGCAAGGTGGCAGTGACAGGGAAATCCTCACTGGCCATGAGAGTCCACGAGCAGCACTAAGACCCCAGCACACTGGATGCCGTCTTGCTGGGCTCCCCCGCTGGCTTCTCGCTGCTGGGCGGCCCCCAATTCACCACGTGGAGGCACACCCACCCCAGAGGAAGGAGCAGACGGCCCAGCGGGGTGTGTGTGCTGGGGGAAGTCGGTGCTGAGACGGAGCCATCTGCCATCACAACACAGCTCAACACACCCACACACCTAAAAATGACTCCAGTGACAGTCATGCTACAGCCCATACATGCTATCACATCGCAGCCTGAGTCATGCTATGCAAGTAGCTCCAGGCTCTCCCTGTGGCCACAGCCCATCATCTGCAACCTTAGGTAGGAAAGATCACCCTGGATGAACGAGGCCTACCCCCAAACGTGGAAAAACCGTAAACCACATCAGAACCACTACACAGAGGAGACTGTTCCTGTGCACTTCAGCCCCGCAGGGACTGCCCTGAGAATCCCACTGCCAATAAACCTGGCCGGCGAAACACATGGGTGCAGACAGCACAAAGGGTGACACAAACCTGCAGCAGGACACCCCAACACATCACCTCCCAGAACCTCTCAGGACCCACAGAGCTGCAGCTCACTGGCAAGTACAACCTCCCCTCTCCCCCGACTCACATGCTTGCGCCACCTCTTCAGTCTTCCTCCACTAGGACCGTCCCCACCTGCACAGGCGTCCTCAACCCTCTCCTCCCTGAGTCACACGCCTGTGCCACATGGTCTGTCCACTTGGGTAGCTGGCAGAGCCCCTCTTCCTACCCCCCCAGCCTGTCGCACGCTGGGGCTCCGCCCTCTCTGCTGCTCCCGCGAGTGCAGGCCATGCACCCTTCGGCCTTCTCACGTTGAATGACGGATGCTGTTACACCTCATCCCATCTCTGTGCTGTTTGTGTCCTCTTCTTGTCTGAAACCTCCCTCCCTAATTCAATTCCAGGATCATGGCCAGTTCTCTCCGATACAGTCGTGTGTCACACCCAAGGAGGGTTTTGTGTCTGTGCCATGTTAAAGGTGTGTACCGCAGTCCTGGGGGTCCCAGTTGGCAGTGGTCACATGGCTGACAGCAGACTGCAACAGTCCCATCTGTCCCCACACCTGTCCAGAAGGGGTGCGGTGCTGCGCTGCCCCTCAGAGGGCACGAGCCAGGTGGGGCTTGGCCGGCACCCCTTCCTCAGGCTGGGTGGCCAGGCCTCCTGCTATGGGTCACCTGTTGGCTGCCACTGCCTACCCTTCCGAGCCTTGTGTGGGTCAGCTTCTGCGTTCTGCCTTGACCCTAGGGGCCCAGAAAAATCTGGAAATACCAAGAATGCAAGTTTTTAAATTAAGTTTTTTTTTTTTGAGACAGAGTCTCACTCTTTTGCCCTGGCTAGAGTGCCGTGCCATCAGCCTAGCTCACAGCAACCTCAAACTCCTGGACTCAAGCGATCCTCCTGCCTCAGCCTCCTGAGTAGCTGGGACTCCAGGCATGCGCCACCATGCCCGGCTAATTTTTTCTTTATATTTTTAGCTGTCCAGATAATTTCTTTCTATTTTTAGTAGAGACGGGGTCTCGCTCTTGCTCAGGCTGGTCTTGAACTCCTGAGCTCAAACAATCCGCCTGCCTTGGCCTCCCAGAGTGCTTAGGATTACAGGCGTGAGACACCGGCCTAAATTAAATTTTAAAGTAATTATTTCTAACATTTTGGTGCTTATGGGACCAGGGCTATCACCACATACATTTAATTTTTAAACTTGAAGCCATCTAGCTCCATTCATGTGTGAGGGAAACAGGCTACTGAAACTGAAATCAATCACTTAAGAGGAATAGAAAGAAGGTGACATAGTAGCAAATCTCTCTCACTTTTAACAGTGAGAGATTTGGCGATCAAAATTCATAAGGAAAGATTACTTGTACACGTGCTATACACACACACACACCCCCCCCCAAAGTATGTACCTGCAGTGTATGTGTATTACATAAACATTTACCTATGCATGCATACAGATTAGCTCTAATGCTCATATTAGAAAATGGAGTACTTATGACTTTGGGATTTCTTAATCAGGGCTCAAAAACAAACTTAAGGGGGAAAGTGGTAGATTTTACCACAGCAAAATGAAGATTTCTATAATGGAGGAAGATGGTTTGGAAGAAGTATCTGCAGCCTCCAAAGTCTACAGGGGATTAATATTTAGAATAGATAACAAAGTCTTGCAAATCTGGGAGAAAAAAAAAAAAAAAAGACAGCCCAACAGGAAAGAAGAAAACAGAACAGGCAGCACACAGAGCAAAACTACAGGCCCAGAACGAATAAAAAACATCAGATGCTCCACCTCACAATGAATGAAAGGATGAAAGTTCAAGTAACATCGAGATGCCACCCGACCCCAAGAATGGTGAACTAGAGGCAGGCTCCCCAGCACTAGGAGGAAGGCGGGGCCTGAACGCTGTCCATGTGCAAAGCACCTGGCGTCTGGCCCCTCAGCCCAGCCCTGGGTCAGGCCCAGCCGAAGCCCACACTCCACACGGGGCCTGCAAGAGAGCCCCCGGGGCCACTCGGCACAGCCCCCTGACAACGAGACAGACACGCTGAACCACACTGCACGGTTCTCAAAGATACAGATCCCTAAACACATGTCTTGGCAGTGGGCTGGGAACATGTCAGTTAAATGATCAGGGACACAGGAGTGTGGTAGGGCAGGGGTGGAGGAATGGAGACTCACCAGGACCAGTGCGGTGGTGCCAGTTATAACCGGAAGGGCTGGTTCTCACTCAAGTCAGAGGGAGGGAGAAGAGAGACCAACACGTGGGAATGCTGAGCTCGGAGCTTCCTTCCGTTCTGAAACCCACATTCTGAAAGCCCTTCTGACTGTGTCTTAGTCCATTTTGTGTTGCTTTAACAAAATACCAAAGGCTGGGCAATTTATAGAGACAAGAGGTGCATATAGCTCACGGCTCTGCAGGCTGGGAAGCACCACCTTCTGGCAAGTGCTTTTGTGATGTTTCCTAACATGGCAGAGGTGAAAGCGGAAGCGGAAACGTGCGAAGAGACAGACCCAAGGAGCATCCTGGCTTTATAACACCCATTCTGATCCATCCCTGCAGGACTGATCCAGTCTTGCCAGAGCCAGAATTCACTCACTACCAAGAGAATGACACTGAGCTGCTTACACGGGATCTGCCCCATGTCCCCGCCTCCCAAACTGCAGCATCAGTTCTCGTGGGGACAAAAAAAAATACAGACCACAGCACTGACCTATTGTGAAACCCACCTGTCTATCAAGTGTATGACAAATTTTGGTAACTCAAGGTTCACAGATGTCAAGTACTAAGGAGCATGGTCTGGAATTATTTCTATGTATAAACAAACGGGCCATCTCTTGTGAGCTGGAAGCCAACAGTGGCTCTAAGTGGTGCATCTGTAAAGTATTTCCTGTGCACGGGCCGGGTCTGGCTGTCATTTCAGAAGTCCACGCACACACTGCCTTGCTGGTCACCCACCTGTGTGCCACACCGAGGTGCTCTTCTCCGCAGCAGGAGGAGCTTTCATGCTTCTGAGCATCGAGGCGTCTTCCAACAACTCGATCTTCTTGCTGAACTGCATTTCTAAAATGGGGATGACCTCGGGCAGCCTGGCGGATATCACACGATAAGCCACATCTGGCTTTCCGATAAACCGCTGGCGGACACTAATTTCATAAGGTGAGTAGACCTTAATGTCATCCACGTCTTCTCTTTCAAACCTGTGCATGAGCGAAGAATCGGAGTCATGGATTTCTAACCCAGAGACAAGGACGGTCAGCCTCCCTGGCCTGACATGCGACTCTGTCCTTTGGGAAATAATGGCAGGAATTTTGATCACTATCCCTTCCTTTCCAAAAGGCTCACAGCTGGCCGCCAAGGCACCTTCCGTGGGCTTTGTTTCTGGCGGCGTCTTCCAAAGCTTAGAGCTGAAGGGCCACCAAGAAGGAGATTCCAGTTCCGTCAGCAATCTGAAAAGGCAAAGAAAACAGAAAACAAACCGATCAATTTTTAAAGAGTGATACTTTGGTTTTTTTTTAGAAAACTGCTTTAACCTTTGCAAAGAACGTTACCAATTTATAGTATTTCTCTGCCCTACTCACCCCATGAGCAGAGAGAGCAGGGATTATCATCTCCATGTTTAGGGGCGAAAACTGAGGCTCAGGGTAGTACAGACATCTGCCTGTAGACGCAAAGCCAATCAGGAGTGAGATGTAGCAAAACGCACACCTTTTGACGAGGATATTCCTCTTTCCACACGGTGCTGCCTTGACCTAGGTAATTTGGATTCAAAATAAATCCTGACCTTAATCCCTAGAGAGCTATCTAAAAGAACTTTCTGTGGTAACATAATGTTCTATGTCTGCACTGTTCAATATAGCAGGAGGCCAACATGGCTACTGAGGCCTTGGAATGCAGCTAAAGTAACCGAGAAACTGAATTTTTAACTTAATTCAATTTTAATGTTGTTAGTGGCTACCACATTGGACAGCAAAACTCAAAAGTAACCACTAATAACACTAAGAAATATATCTAAAAAGTCAATAGAAGAGAGAACAATGAAGATAGGAAAGGAAAAACAAAGGAACAAAGATCAAATGGAAAAAATAGAAAACAGTGAGATGGTAGGATTAAACTAAACCATATTAGTATTCACACTAAATGCAGGTGGATTAAATCCTCTAATTAAAAGGCAAGCCTGGATAAAGAAACCGTATCTGGCTATATCTTGCTTACAAGAGACATGCTGTGAAATACGAAAACACAGATACACTGGAAGGAAAGGATTGGAAACAAGATATACCATGTCCAAAGTAAACTTCAAGACAAGACGTATTACCAGGGGTAAAGATGGGCATCACACAATAACCAGCGAGTCAATCCAACAGAAAGACTTAACAGTATTACACATGCATGCACCTGATAACTTCAAAATCCATTCAGCAAAAAATTGACAAAACTAAAAGGGGGAATAGATGATCACAGTTGTAGATTTTAACACATTTCTCTCAATGATTGATAGAACAAGAAGACAAAAAAAAAATTAGTTAACAATGCAGAAATTTTGAACAACACTATTTAACCAACTTGACCTGACTGATATAGAAACATCGTCTAACAAGTGCTGAATACACACTCTTTTCAACTACCTTCAGAACATTCACAAGCAAGAATGTAATAAGTCTCAACACACCTCAAGGACTAACATCATACACAGTACTGTCCCCTATCCTCAAGGAAATGAAACAAGAAATCAATAACCAAAACATAACTAGAAAATCACACTCCTAAATATTTAATAATACATGATCAAAAAAGGAAAAGAAATAGAAATTATTTGAAGTGAATGAAAATAAAAATATAATATACAAAAAATGGTGGGATGCAAACACAGCAGCCATTAGAAATTTATAGTTCCCAATACAAATTTTTGAAAATGTCTTAGAAAGGTTTAAAAATCAGTGATCTTAGATTCTATCTCAAAAAGTTATAAAGAGCCAGTTAAATCTAAAGTAAATAGAAAAAGGAAAAGCAGAATTCAATCAACTTGAAAACAGAAAAAAATACAATATTAACAAGCCAAGAGTTGTTTTTCTGAAGTGATTTTAAAAATGAATAAACCACTAACAAGAAGTGATTAAAAAAAAAAAAAAAAAGGTAGCCAGGCGCGGTGGCTCACACCTGTAATCCTAGCACTCTGGGAGGCTGAGGCAGGAGGATAGCTTGAGCTCAGGAGTTTAAGACCAGCCTGAGCAAGAGCGAGACCCTGTGTCTACTAAAGATATAAAAATTAGCCAGGCGAGTTGGCATGCTCCTCTAGTCCCAGCTACTTGGGAGGCTGAGGCAGGAGGATCACTTGGGTCCAGGAGTTTGAGGTTGCAGTGAGCTACAATGACACCACTGCACTCTAGCCGGGGTGACAGAGACTGTCTCAAAAAACAGAAATTAGCAACAGAAGGAACAAAATACACAAAAAATAAAATGGCAAGGCCAAGCTCCTTAGATGGGGAGGAGGGGCTGCTCTACTGGCAGAGAGGTTGGCAGGATTTAGGGCTCAGGTCCTCAGCTTTGTCGGCTCCTCCCACATGTTCGCATTCAATTTCCAGGAAACCTTCCCTTCTTAGTCAACGCTCTCGGCTTAACAGCAAATGCCACGCCAAGTTGGGGTTCACCCTATGCTGTAACTCAGCACCTGTAGGATGAGACTCTGGTCTCCTTCGGGGTGGACACTAAAATGGCCACTCGTGTGACGCCCTGAGCTCACTCTTCCCTTTCTGCCCACTGCCCAGCCAGGTCGGGCCACCAGCCAATCTCATTACACTCATCAGCTTGAGAACGAGAACGAGAACGTTCTTAGGCATCAAACTCATGGCCACCTGATTGTGCCTGTTTTAAGCGTTTGACTAGGAACAACCAAGGGTGATATTTCGCATATCCCTATTGCCCCATCATGCCATGGACTACCTGCTCCCACATCCCTGAAAACAGAGCTATCGGCAGCTTTAAATCTAATCAGGTTAGAGAACCAATCCCAGAAACCGGTTCGGAAACCTTGCCCTTCACTGTTGATAGCAGAATCTGTATTAGCCAGAGTTCTCCAGAAAAAGAGAACTGACAGGTTGCACGTGTCTGTGTGTGTGTGTGTGTGCACGAGTGTGTACTGGTTGGGGGGAGACAGGTTTATTTTAAGGAATTGGCTGGCATGATCGTGAAGTTGACACATAAGCTAACCACAAGGTGGCCCACTGATAGAATTATTAACAAAATTGGGGGAAAAAAACTCACCTTGTTATTATTTTTACTAAATTCTAACTGAAATTTATCGTTTCCTTCAATTCTGAATGTAAGCCACCACCTGTGACTTTCACCGATAGAAACTCAGATACTTCTACATCACATCACGGTGGCTGCAGATCTCAAAATACTGTTAACATTCCCTGCTGCTTCGAAATGACCATACTTATTAGACCTGTCAGTGGTCTGTATTACCCAGCACATTAAGAGGAAGCACTTGTATCACTCGTTAAAGGAATACCAACGCACATCCCTCCTTTATTATGGGCCATTCTTAATAAAGATTGTGAATAATTATCCAAAGTAAATTAAAACAAAAATCCCATGGTCAGTCTGCTCTACTAAAAATAGAAAAATTTCAAAACTAGCCAGGCGTAGTGGTACCTATAGTACCAGAGGCTGAGCTGGGAGAATCCCTTGAGCCCAGGAGTTTGAGGCTGCGGTGAGCTGTGATGATGCCACTGCACTCCAGCCCAGTAAACGGAGCGAGACCCTGTCACTTAAAAAAAAAAAAAAAAATCTATCCAGACGCACAAAAAGGCAGGAACTGGCCGTGAAACACCAAGTCAAAAGACATGAGCCAGCTGCATGCAAAAGCTTGGCTATGGATGGGGATGGCTGGAGAAGCTCGTTCTCCAGCTATGTTTGTGTTTCATCCTGTGAACTGGACCAAGATGATGTCCCCAAGGATGGCAGAGAAAGCCAGATGGTGTGCCAGCAGCCTCCACCGCAGGGCACGGTGCAGCCGTGAGCAGAAACGTGCGCTGCCCTCACCCATGCTGGGCCCAAGTCCTCGCTGTGCCGCCCTCTTCAGGGCCTTCTCCCGTAGATGCCCTCGGGACCAGCCTCCGGGGCTACCTCGGCAGTGGGCCAGGGGACAGAGGGCAGACCTGAGCTCACCAGGGCGCAGGCTTCCTGGGGCAGCAGTGATGGCTGATGCTCTGTGTCCGCATGGCCAGGCCACGTGCCCAGACGTTCCGTCAAGCATTCCCCTGGGTGTTTCTGGAAGGCGTGTGTTCTCAGAGGAGATTAATACTAAACTCGGTGGGCTTGCAGTAAAGCTGACAGTGCCGCACCACACCGGCCTCACCCAATCGGCTGAAGGCCATAACAGAACAGACTGACCCCCCAGCAAGAGGGAGTCCTGCCAGCAGAGAACTTAGAGAATTGGGACCCT
Source organism: Varecia variegata (assembly GCA_028533085.1). NCBI lineage: Eukaryota > Metazoa > Chordata > Mammalia > Primates > Lemuridae > Varecia > Varecia variegata. Next base: position 1,139,293 of record CM052445.1, read on the forward strand.
GAGCGCAACTCTCCCCGGTCTCCAGGCCACTGTGCCCCCCAAAGACTTGAGCCTTGCCAGGACGCACACTCTGTTTCTCTGGAGAACCCCAACTGACAGGAACAGGAGCTCGGGCCCTGGCGCGCCATCGTCTCTAGTTCCCAGAACAGGGCCTGCCGGCCCTGCGATGACACCGTGTGGGGGGAAGGATCTCCTCATCTCCTCTCACTCAGCTGAGGGGCAGACCCGCCTCCGTCCAGCGACCGAACCGGCGCTGAGCACAGATGTGCCAACCCAGCTCCAGGTGTAGGTTTTGCCCGCCACGGCCAGGGTGCCTGGTGGGGACATACTCACTGTCCTTCGAGTGACTACAAAAATTAGAAACAATACATTTCAAAACTATTTTTAAGGAAATAATGATAGAAATTTAAAACACATAAAAAATTTGAGCTTAGTGAACTTAAAACACACCCCCCCCCAAAAGACATGGCCTTATGAAAAAGGATCAGGGAGCACCAGAAAAGCAAGCTGAGCCAGCAGCGGGAAGTGGAAAGACAGCCCAGGTGGCACAGCAGAGGCCTAGATGCTGAGTGAGGGCTGGTGGGGTGACCAGGCCCCTCTGAGAGCAGGACAGGACCCGTGGGCCCCAGGCCGTGGAAGGACCCGCCGGAGCGGACCCTGGAAGGAGTCGGCGGTGGAATCTCCACAGAACCAGGAGGCAGCCCCTGAAGGTTCCCCCACCAGGTGGGGACTGCACGGCCCTACCCTGAGGGTCCCTCTGTAGAGCCCAGCACCGCCCCCACCCACACGGCGACACCGGAGAAGGGGCACTTCTCACAAAACAGAATAAAACACACCGACAGGAAAAGAGCATCTGGGAAAAGCAGACACCATAAAGGCAAAACAAGGCTAGTGATAATATCCTAAGAGACAAGAGGTGAATTTCATGACACAAGATCAGGATGCTTTCCAGAGAAACACTAGGAGAACACAAAAAGAGTTTTCTGGAAAGTTAAAAATACAAGAGAAATAGTAAAATAGAAAGATGAGACACAAGAAATATAAATTAGAACAATAAGACAAAATAAGCCAAAATAAGACAGAAAAGACGTAAGAGGACAAGTACAGGAACTCAGGTATGTATAAATCATTAAATATGAAATGTCCGATTTCAAATCAAAAGTGTAGCTTATTATATCTCAAAGCAGCAGTACAATTAATCACAGTGTGTGCCTCAACTACTGACACAGTGTTGCCATCTTAACAGTAGCTTGTCTGTGACAGCAGTGAGGGGCCTGGAGCGCAAGTGGCGACGAAATCTCGGAAGGCATGTTGCACGACTTGTTGAGAACTGAATAATTTCCCTTGCTAGCCGTGGTCCAAAGCCTGGAAAAAGTGGTAGTCAGTGGGTGCAAGGTCTGGTGAATAGGGTGGATGACAGAGAGTTTCCAAGTCCAGCCTCTGTAGTTTAAGCAGCGTTGTCTGTGCGACGTGGTCTTGCCAGAGGACGGGGCTGTCTCTATTAACCAATCTTGGCTGCTTAATCACAAGCATCCTCATCATTTCATCGAGTCGGCTGCAGCAGACATCCGCTGCCATCAACTGACCGGGTTTCATGAAGCTGCAGTGGATAACGGCAGCGCTGGACCACCAAACAGACACCATTAGCTTGTTTTGATGAATATTTGGTTTTGGACTGTGGTTCAGCACTTCATCGGTATCCAACCACTTGCAACTGTCAAAAAGAATCCATTTTTCATCGCATGTAACAATATGGTGTAGAAATGGTTCGCCTTCATGTTGTGACAGCAAAGAAACGCAAGCTTTGAGACGATTTCTCTTCTGACACTAGTTTAATTCACATGGAACCCATCTACCCAGCTTCTTCACCTTGCTGATTTGTTTCAACTGTCCAATATTATTGGAATAGTAACGTCAAACCTTGCTGCTAATTCACACATGGGTTGAGATGGATTCGCTTCCACTACAGCTTTCAGCTCATCATCATCCACCTTGGTCTCAGGTGGCCCACGTGGCTCATTTTCAAGATTAAAATCACCAGAACAGAACTTCTCAAACCACTGATGTACTGTGTGTTCATTAGCCACATGCTTCCCATTGATTATTTGAGCTGTGTATGCTGCATTGGTTCCACGACAGAACTCATATTCAAAAATAATGCAAATTTTTTACTTACCCATGGTTTCACAAAAATTGCTCTAAAAAATTTTGAAAGATAATCACAAGCCAAAACATGTGTTTGAAAGACTGAGGATGTACCTTCACAATAAAACTAGAAGTGTCAAAGTGAAATGTCAGAGATATCAACTGTCAAACTTAGTACTTAAGGAAATCAGACATTTCATACATAATAACCTAATAAACCATGAGACACAGAGAAAAATTTTTTAACAAAGTGAAGACATTACATTTAAACATTCTATAAATTTCATACCAAAGACACAATGAAAAATCAGAGGAGAGCTCATCAACCAGGCCGACACTAGACCTCACTAGTGGGGTCTCACTCTCTGTGACCTGACAGATGAGGGCCTGTCCAGAACCACCAAAGAGAAGCACAGACACAATAACGTGTCCAGCATGGTGTATACAGCAGGTGCCTGGCCCACCCTCAGCATGCGGGATGTGGACGTGGTGCAGTGGACAGGCTGCCACACGTGTGGTCTCCCTGTGGGTGTGCGGGCACAGTGCACACAGCAGACTCACCTGTCAGCCACCTCCAGGTCTGACTCCATCTTGTCCAGGCCCCTCATGACGCCATCCAGCTGCTGGCCCTGGTGGTGAAGGACTCTTGCGGTGTCCTCCAGGCGCCTCTGGGAGCCAGCCATCAGTGCCGTGAGCTCCTCCCCCCGGGTCCTGGGGGTGGGTGCCCCGGCCGTGGCTCCGGGCTGCGACAGCAACAGCTCTCTCCAGAAGTGCTCGATGACGCTGAAGACCACATTCCGACTGGGCCGCAGGGAGCCGAACCAGTGCTTGGCGCCACCCTTCTCCAGGACAGTGAGGGAGCTGAAGACGAAGTGCGAGGCCTCCTTCTTGATCTCGGCGATGCTGGATAGGGGAAAGCCCACAAGAATCTCTCCCGTGTTGTCAGCCACGAATCTGAGTGCCAGCGGCAGCAAGGACAGTCTTCCTGGCACCCATCGCTTCTCAAGCTCTGCGTAGTACGTGCACGGCCACGTATGGATGATGCAGACGTCCCTGCTCATCTGCTCCTGGGCTGGTCTGTGCCGAGGGCCAGGCCAGTGCTTCTGCCGCTGAAGGAGAAGGGACAGGACTCAGGGAAGGACAGCGCAGGAGACCCCATGCAGGCCTCACTCTCAGGCCTTTCCCAGGAACACTGTCTGTGACGTCCCCTCTCTATGCACATTCAGGCAAGTTTCTACTCATGTTCCCCTTTGGAAACTCTTTTTCTTTTTTGAGACAGAGTCTTGCTCTGTTGCCCAGCTAGAGTGCAGTGGCATGATCACAGCTCACTACAGCCTTGAACTCCTGAGCTCAAGAGATCCCCCTGCCTGAGCCTCCTGAATAGTAGGGACTACAAGCGCACACCACCATGCCTGGCTAATTTTTTAATGTTTTGAAGAGACGGGGTCTCACTATGTTACTCAGGCTGGTCTTGAACTCCTGGCCTCAAGCGATCCTCCCACCTCAGCCTTCCAAAATTGGGATTACAGGCGTGAGGCACTGCGCCTGGCCCCCTTTTGACAGTTCTGTATGCTCATTTAATGCACAGAGGAAACAATTGTGCAGACAAACCTCCCCCTGTCGTACCCCCAGCTGACCTCGTGGAGCTCTACATCCCGGGCAGCAACATGCACACGCATGAGTTCCCTGTCTCTGCAGTTCTAGCTACCTGTAAGCGGTGAAGGCGTCCCATTCGTATGTTCACAGTTACACTCATCAGTGCCGTCTGAGAAGTCTTGGATGACAGCCCTGAATGAGCTCCCAGGAACACGCGGTCCCACCCTCTCGCTGTACAGATCAGGAGTGGGCCTCATGTGAGGTCCAGCCCCGAGGCTGCGACTCTGCCGGGGCCAAGCCAGGCCTGGGGACGCCCAGCCCTGGCTCTCAGGGACAGAGTGGTGGGCCAGCGGCACCGTGGCACTCGTTCCACTTCTCTCTCTCACACACGCAATCTACTTGACGTGACTTCCCTCGTAAAAACAGGAGAACACATAACTAGTGCTAAGATATCGAAAAGCGCAGGCTTCCCGCAGCAGGGCAGGAGGCGCTGGGATTCCCTTGCTGTGGCAGCACGTGTGCACGCCGTCCTGTGCAGCAAGCGCAAGAGACACCGCACTGACACGGCCCCTGGCTCGGGAGCCTAGGGACGACTGGGACTCCATTAATCTGCTCAGAGTCACACAGCGTGGAGTCATCGCCGTACTAGACACCGCATCACACAATACAAGCAGGATGAGACGCACAGGAAAGTGCCACCTGTGCTGCAAGAGCGTGAGTCTAAATGAGATTCTCGGTACATGAGAGTAGAGCAGCGTGAGGACAGGCGGCGTGTGGTCAGATGCACACCGCAGGGCGCACAGCAGCCACTGCAGTGGAAGAAGCGTGGCTTGACTGTGGCCGCCTGGCTGGTCCCCTTGTCCACAGTGTGGCCCATGAGGCCACGGTCTTTGTCCCGCAGCAGGCAGAGCCCACCCTGCTCCCCACAGGGCGGCACGGGCCACGTGCGCACGCACGCACTCCCCACGCTGCAGGGTGCCACCTGTCCATGGGACCTGGAGCCCCAAAAGGGCAAGGGCCACATTTCATCCCTCAGACATCCTCAGTGACAACCTCATCACTGAAGGAATGGGGCAGATGCTCATGATTGGTGGTGTCCATTCAGCTGGGACCCTGGGGACAGTAGCCTTGATTGAATGTCCTATGACAGGACAGATTCGATCCCAGCCAAATTAATGGGAGTGACGTGGGAAAATCTGCCAGAAGCCAAGATGGTGCAGAAACACGGAGTGCAGGTGGTTGGGAGGCAGTTCCCCACCTCATCTCCGCGTGTCTGTGGCAGCTTTCGTCCCACACTATTTCGACGGATGCCTGCACAGGAGGCAGCCTTGGGCCATGGCTGGCATCTCCCACCTGGTCAGAGAAGAGATCTGACCGGGATGACGAGGACGCTGTCTGCTTTGCGGGCAGAATGAAGCAGGCTTGGCCAGGCGTGGTGGCTCACGCCTGTAATCCTAGCACTCTGGGAGGCCAAGGCGGGTGGATTGTTTGAGCTCAGGAGTTCGAGACCAGCCTGAGCAAGAGTGAGACCCCGTCTCTACTAAAAATAGAAAGAAATTATCTGGACAGCTAAAAATATATAGAAAAAATTAGCTGGGCATGGTGGTGCATGCCTGTAGTCCCAGCTACTCGGGAGGCTGAGGCAGGAGGATTGCTTGAGCCCAGGAGTTTGAGGTTGCTGTGAGCTAGGCTGACGCCACTGCACTCTAGCCCGGGAACAGAGGGAGACTCTGCCTCAAAAAAAAAAAAAAAAAAATGAGGCAGGCTTGCTGACAGGCCCCTCCCTGAATTGGGGGTTTCCTGAGCTGAGGGCTGCCCAGCTGTGACCCAAACCCACTGTGAGACTCAGGCAGGCAGGAGGGCCTGCGTTCCCAGTTGTGACATCCGGCCCCGAGGTCTCCCTAAGAAAGGCAGCAGGCTCACTCGCTTGCCTGCAAGGAGGGTGCTGCCCTGGAGTGTGGATCCTTCATGCCAGATGACTTCTCTCCTATAAAACTAGATATTTAGGCAGCAAACCCCAACCCATTCCTTCAACTCATAACACCCTAGGATGGTTCCACTCAAGGTGACATCAAAACTTCCTCCATATTTTAGGCCGGGCACGGTGGCTCACGTCTGTAATCCTAGCACTCTGGGAGGCCAAGGCGGGAGGATTGTTTGAGCTCAGGGGTTCGAGACCAGCCTGAGTAAGATCGAGACCCCCATCTCTACTAAAAAATAGAAAGAAATTAGCTGGACAACTAAAAAATATACAGAAAAAATTAGCTGGGCATGGTGGCACATGCCTGTAGTCCCAGCTACTCGGGAGCCTGAGGCAGAAGGATGGCTCGAGCCCAGGAGTTTAAGGTTGCTGTGAGCTAGGCTGACGCCACCGCACTCTAGCCAGGGTGACAGAGCGGGACTCTGCCTCAAAAAACAAAAACAAAAAAAACTTCCTCCACATTTTAATTCAGTTGACAAATGAACATATGAGGCCAGGTGCAGTGGCTCATGTCTATAATCTCAGCACTTTGGGAGACCAAGGCAAGAGGACTGCCTGAGGCCAGGAGTTGGAGACCAGCCTGGGCAACATAGTGAGACCACATCTCCACAAAAAAATAATTATCCAGGCATGGTGGCACCGGTAGTCCCAGCTACTGGGGAGGCTGAGGCCGGAGGATCACTTGAGCCCAGGAGTGGGAGATTACAGTGAGCTAGGATCACACCACTGCATTCAGCCTGGGCGACAGAGTGAGACCCTGTCTCTAGATAAGAAAAAAAAAAAACCTGTGTGTGTACTGAACATGTACAAACTTTTCTCCTTGTCCTTATTCCCTAAACAACAAAGTATAATAACCATTCACGTAGCATTTGCATTGTACTAGATAACACAGGTAATCTGGAGATTTCAAGCACACGGGGTACACGGGGTTACATGCAAAGGCCACACCACTTTCCGGTATCTGTAGTGGGTCCTGGAGTCAATCCCCTAGGGATACCGAGGGTGACTGTGCCTAAAGTTAGGACAAGCCTAAAAGAAATGTTGTCATCATCACAAAATAGGAGGAGACTTAAAAGTAATGAAAACGTCAGGGTTCCAGGGACCCTAGACATCATCTAGGCCAACTGGCTTGGTTGTTTTTTGGTTTTTGTGTCAGGGATAGGGTCTCGCTCTGCCACCCAGGCTGGAGTGCAGCAGCATCGTCGTACCTCCTGGGCTCATGGGATCCTCCTGCCTCGGCCTCCCGAAGTGCTGGGATTACAGGTGTGAGCCACCGCACCTGGCCCTCAACTGGCTTTGTTTTACAGAGGAGCAAGCACAGCTGGTCCATGGCAGAAGTCCAGGGCCACGCTGCCTGATCCTATCTCCTGCATCATTAAGTACCTGCAGGGACATCAGTCCTGAGAAAGTGGCAGTCTCGGGACATGGGTATCTAGGAGACGCAGCACACGGTCCAGGCACTAAGGGAGGGTTGGGTTAGCAGACAGAACAGATATGTTCAAAGACAAGTAACAAGAAGACTGTCCATGATTGCCACTCAAGAATGAAGGCAGCAAGTCCAAGAACATTCTAGGACAGCCTGCGGAGGCCTGAGCTCCAGGGAAGGCAGGCCTTCTCTGGTCCCAAGGAACACACGGGACAGAGCAGAAAGCAGCAGAGGCTAGCAGTGACCACAACCCCCCAGGACATGGGGATACCCAGGCCTAGGGCTAGAAGCTGCCCAAGGAGACAGGGCAGAGACAGGGCAACGCCGGGCCTTGTAAGAACCTGTCCTATTAGACCAAGGGGAAGCCCAGCATCAAACGTGCTCCAAGCAAACGTGCTTGCACCCTCCCCAGGGAGGCTCCGGGAGATTTCCTCAGCTGCCCAGGCCTCTCCCTGCTGAGCAGAAGCCTGGCCTCGCCCCCCGAGGGAGGGCCTGGCAGGTGGGGCTGCGGCATGGTCCCTGCCCCACTGAAGGCACAAGAGCCGCCTTCCCACATGACAACACCTCACACCACGTGGACTAAGCCAGCGTGAGCCCGAAGTGGCATGCGGCTCACCGCACCCTTATCTCCCACAGAGGAACACTGACTGGAGCACCGTGGACGGCCCAAACCAGACAGGGAAGAAGGCACTCAGACCCCCAGTGCCACAGCTGACATACCCACACCCCAGCACGCCCACGGCCACAGCGGGGCCCAGTGAGCACTAACCACAGCCCCCCGGGCTGCCATGAGGCCACCCCGAGGGCCCTGGGCTATGTGACCCAAAGGTGTCTGCTGCTCAGAATCAGGGGAGGGTGGAGCCCACCAACTCAGCCACAGTCCTCACAGTGTCAGACAAGCCAACGACCAAGCTTGTGTTCTGTGCTCCTGGCTGAGGAGACGTCTGCCGGGTCCTCAGCCATGCCTGGCCTGCGGGGTGAGGGACCACACCTTGTCACCATCGTCTCTGCACACCTGGAGAGCTAGACCCAGCGCGAGAAGTGAATCTGCATTAACAGTTAGCTGACCCAAGCCACATTCTTGAGCATGTACAGCTGGAATGAAATCAAACGCAAAATCCCTGAAGAATTATTACACCTGGCATCACAGTGTCAGAGGAAGCACGCTGTGGTTCCAACTCTGGCCCTGCCACAAACTTTATGGCTCCGGAAACGTTACCTCACCTTCTGGACCTGTTTATTATCCAGCACCAAAATAACTGAAACACCTAAGAACAACACCATTTTAGGCTCTAAAATACCCTAAAATTCAAAGACAGAAGAAATGAAGGAGGAATGAAAAATTAGGAGGCAAACAAGACGCTTCTCATTATCATGTTACGGGCAACAAACACGAGAAAGGTATTCAAGTTTGATCGATACCAAGGAAGAAGCCAGGGGAGAAACATGTGCCCATAAGTTTTCCGACCACAGGTTTCCAGGGCACCTTTCCCAGAAAACCAAAGTCAACAGAGATCAAGGACAAGGGCGGAAGTGAGAACACCCCACAGTGCGTCAGAAGCCGCCCAAACTTGGACTTGGCCCCTGTGCCCGACCGACACACCTGTCCCCATGTGGAGGCCACAGGAACAGGGTCCTGCTCCCCTCAAGGCCAGGCCCTCCCCATGGGCCCTGGACCCCACCCTTGCCCTCTCCTCTATGCCAGGCACCGCAACCCTTGTCAAGAGCCACACATGGTCTCTGTCACAACTACGCAGCTCTGCCAGGGAGGTGTGCAAGCAGTCACACACAACTCACCAACAAAGAGGTGAGGCCATCTCACTGAAGCCTCACTTACGAAAATATGACAGCCAGACTTGGCCCTCGGGCCATGGCTCCCTCCAGAGAGCCGTGTGCACCTTGACTTCCTTGACGGGGCCCCACTTCTAAGAGCTCCTGTGCTCAGTCTCCTTTGCTGTTTCTTCCTCTTACACCTCCCTGACCTGGGGCACAGCCTAGGGCCTCTTATGCAAGTCCCTCCGCCTAGGGGAGTCCACATGGTCCCATGGAACCTCAGGGCTTCAGAGTCAGACATCTGATCACCTGCTGGGCAATGCCATGCCACCCCTAACAGGCACCCCAACCTGCAAGCCCCACTGTCTGCCCTTCTCTCAATAATGGCACCCAGGACCCAGGAGTTCTGGATTCTTCTCTTCCACATCCTCCCAGACAATCCGTTAGCAAGTCCTGACAGCTGTCCTGCCCTCCATCCTTGGGCCCACACCACCGCCAGAGGCTCCGGCATTGTCTGAGGTCAACCCACACCAGTGATGCTCTTGGGGAAGGAGTCCACGGTCACCTGGACCGCACTCTCCACGCACTGTGATTTGTATAATGATCTCTTCCAGCATTTCCATCACTCCTGTGCCTGCTGAGACGCAGTATCAAGTAAACAACCTATTTTTAGTTATTTTCCAAAGTTCCACTGTCTGAGGCAGGGTCCTTCCTCCCCTCCACACCTGGACAACTTCTCAGCTGACCTCCTCACCTCGCCCTGGCCCCACCACCTGTTTTCCACCCAGCAGCCAGTGACACAGTCAGAAAACTGAATTAGAAAACGTGGCTGCTTTAGGAAAACACTCCTCAAACCATGCTTCTCCTCTGCTCTCACACCACAGCAATCGCCAACACAAGATGCCATGACCAGGTGGGGTTTCCCACACACCGCGCAGCGGACACCAGCTGCGCATCCTCTAAGTCAGTTCCTATACTGTCTATCCAGAGGCAGCGGTCAGGTCCCACAGGGCAAGGGCTCAGTCCTCAAGACTGACCCCTCCCCCACCACTTGCAAGCCCAGGCCTGCAGGGCTTCTGACCAACCGACCCGACCCCCTCCCTCTTTGGGTTTGATTAATTTCCTGGAGCGGCTCACAGAACTCAGGTAAACACTCACTCACATTCACTGGCTTGTTATAAAAGATATTACAAAGGATACAGGTGAGAGACACACAGGTCGAGACGTGGGGGGTGGGGCACAGCTCCCACGCCGTCCCTGAGCCGCCACACTCCAGGAACCTGCATGCATTCAGCTATCCAGAAGCCCTCTGAACCCTGTTCTCTTGGGGTCTTATGGACGACCTTGTCAAAATGTGATTAGCCTTCAGGATATGGGTGGGACCCTCTCTGGAATGATAGTCTTACGATCCACGATCAGAACCGTGGGAAGCTGCAGAGATTCTGTTTTCTGAGGTCTAACACACCAACACCGTAACAAAAGACTGTAACTAGGGAGTAACAACAGGAGTTATGAGCCAGGAACCATGGGGGAAAAAAATATATATACATATATGTCATAACACCGCAGTGTCTCACACTTGTAATCCCAGCACTTTGGGAGGCCAAGGCAGTAGGATCGCTTGAGCCCAGGAGTTTGAGACTAACCTGGGCAACTTAGTGAGATGCCCGTCTCTACAAAACATAAGAAAAATCAGCCGAGCGTGGTGGCACGTGCCTGTAGTCCCAACTACTCCGGAGGCTGAGGCGGGAGGATCACTTGAGCCCAGGAGTTGGAGGCTACCGTGAGCTATGATCACACCACTGCACTGCAGCCTGGGCAACAGAAAAAAAAAAAGACAGAAAAGAGAAGAAAAGGTCACTCCTCTGCCAAAAGCCTTCCTCTACATACCTGGAATGAAACCCAAGCTCCTTGCCGTGGCCCAGTGGGCTCTGTAGGACCCACAACCTCCTGCCTAAGCCTCTTCTCCCTGCTCCCCAGGTCTGTGTTCAAATGGCATCCTCACTCTTCCTCACGCACCATCACCAACCACAGCACTCACACAGCACCAGAGAGCCCCGTACGTGCTCTCACACCTGTCCTACTAGAGAAGGTGACTGCCACAGGAGGGGTCTTGTGCACGATGCCCACACACCATGGGCACCTGGTGATCATGTGCTGAGTGGGCCACAGTCACGTCACAAGGACCCAGGACCCTGTCCCTCCCTCACATGCTGCCTGCTGTGCGATGCATGCTGAGTCTTCATTTGGTCCCTGCAGGCTGCAATCTGCAACCTGCCTCTGCCAGTGCAGATGTGGACCTGCACTGACCCTGAGAACACCCAGTGGAATCAGTGAGCGAAGCCACAGCATGGGGCCCAAGGGTGTCTGAGGTCAACCCACACGAGTGACGCTCTTGGGGAAGGAGTCCACGGTCACCTGGACTGCACTCTTCATGCATGGCGATTTGCATAATAGATCTCTTTCAGCATTTCCATCACTCATGTGCCCCCTGAGTGAGACCCAGTGTGGAGTAAACAACCTATTTTTAGTTAATTTCCAGTGTCAAAGAACAAGAAACACTTTGCACACCTTCCACGAACTGACGACCACAAGAAGGCTCCGAGCAAGAACAGTGGCAGCTGTGTGTGCATGGCGGGGGCGGCGGGCGCTGCTGGCTTTTCCATGACCTGCCCTCCTGCTCCTGCAGACCCACCTCCCACTCCCTCAGAGGTTCCCAGCTCCAGCCCTGGAGGTTGACACCCGTCAGCTGGGGCGTTCCAGGAAAGCACAGATTCCCCACCGTTCCCACTGCATTTCCCCCAAGGTACTGACTTTAAGCCCCTCCTGTTGTCCTCTTTCCAGCTGGCCTTGTCCCGAGGGTTGGATTCTGTGGGGCTGGGTGGGGCCGAGAATATTCATGTCTGGCCAGCTCCTAGGGCTGCTCTATAGGCCTCAGGGTGACAGGCACCTGTGTACCAGTAACGCCTCCTGAGTACAACGGTGGTAATCCTGACACCACAGGGCCACCGTGTGGACCAGGGGAAGTAATGCACACAGTATCTGGCCCAGAGGGAGTGCTCCAGAAACCAGCCTCCATCTCCCTCCTAGAGTCACAGGCTCTGCTGTCCCTGTGGTCTTGGGCCCAACCTCCCCTTTCTCAGGAAACTGGGTCTTGACCACAGAGCTGCAGAACTCCTCCCAGGAAACAGGCAATGTCTCCTGAATTTCCTATTTCCCACGATGTAAACTTCTGACCATACCTCCCAGGTCCTCAGATGACAATAAACACTCTGCTCCTGCCTCCTTCCCATCCACCTCCCACATCTATACTCAATACAGCTGAAACCAAACACCTAATTAATAATTAAGGGGCATCTGGTCAGTATGTGGCAAGATAGCAGAGGACACTGTAGATTGAAAAGCAAAAATAGGTTAAACACAGCAAGTTTGCATCCATAAGCTTACATACATATCCAGTATATGTGTGGAGAGAGAGAGAGAGAGACCCTGCGTGTGCGCGTGCGCGTGTACATGTGCACTTACAGGGAGGGACTGAGGGGAGAGTGGGGGAAGGGAGAATACTTGCACAAACGAGTAGAGCGAACACGTGCATGAATGCGTGCGTGGAAAGGTAAGTTTTATACCAGAAAATAAAAAGTGTTCTGCTCTGGACTAAAAATAGAACTACCATTCCATCCAGTAACCCCACCACTGGGTATTTACCCCATGGAAAAGAAATAAATACATTAAAAAAAAATATACCTGCCCTCACATGTTTATCACAGCACTATTCACAATAGCAAAGATATGGACTCAACCTAAGTGTCCATCAACAGAGGACCGAATAAAGCAAACACGGAGGCTGAGTGCAGTGGCTCAGGCCTGTAATCCCTGCACTTTGGGAGGGGAGGCAGGAGGATCCCTTGAGGCCAGGAGTTTGAGATCAGCCTGGGCAACATAGCAAGACCCCATCTCTACAAAAAATCAATTAGCTAGGCTTGGTGGCATGTACGTACCTGTAGTCTTAGCTACTTAGGAGGCTGAGTTAGGAGGATTGCTTGAGCCCAGGAGTTCGAGGTTACAGTGAGCCATGATGATGCCACTGCACTCCAGCCTGGGTGACAGAGTGAGATCCTGTCTCTTAAAAAAAAAAAAAGTGGCATATATACACAACTGAATACTATCCAGCCATAAAAAAGAAATCATGTCTTTTGCAACAACATAGATGTAACTGAAGATCATTGTCTTAAGTGAAATAACTTAGAAAGTCATATACTGCATGTTATCACCTATAAGTAGGAACACGGAAGCAGCATGTGGAATGATGGACAGTGGAGACTTGGTGGGGGAAGGAGGAAGGATATGCAATCACTTCTCAGGTACGCTACACACTACTGGGGGGTGGTTACACTAAAAGCCCAGGCTTCACCACTAGGCAATATATCCATGTAACAAAACTGCACTTGACCTCCTAAATGATTAAAAAATATATATATATTTTTAAAAAAAGGTCTTCTGTGGATAGGATTATGGGTGATTTTTTCTCAATCTTAACTTGTCCAAGCATTCTCATTTTCCACCACACCTAACCCAATACAGAATTCCATACCTTGACCACACAGGTCACAGTGAAACCCACCAGGAAGGAACCACAGCACACAGGGAATCACACAACCCCCAGAAGCAATTCTCCCCCTGCCCCTGCTCCCTCAACCCCCGAGACCCCATGCTCCCCTCCTCTGACCCTCCCTGTCCTCCTTCTGGGTAAACTTCATGCCCCTTGGAAACTGTCCCAATACCCCAGGACCTCTCTTATCCCTGCTTGCCCACAAGGGTGAATAAAACATTTGCATCACTTGATAAAGGGAAGGCAGTTGCCCTCCCACCCCCTAGGATGTCTCCTCCTGGTCAGGAAGTAGACAACGTGGTCTCCAGATATTACAAGGCACAGCCTCAGTCTGCCCATCCTCAGACCATCAACACCAACCTTCAAAACTGACCGAGAGGTCTCTCTCTGGGTGCAGGACCCTAGCACAGGTGCATCAAGTTTCTCTCGAGGTGAGAGAGGTTTTCATTGTACTTCCTTCTACTCCACTGTGCAAGGCTGCCCAGACCCTACACTCTCCTGCAGACCACCCTCGTGTGTGACGCTGGGCTTACGCAGTAATAAATCCTTCTTCTTCTCTGTGTTAATGTGGGTAGGTCTGAGTTGACAAGACTGTAACGCACTGAGACAACTCCCTCTAGTGTCACTTAGTTCCCCCCACTTTCTTTCTGCGTCTTGACTGAAAATCACAGTGACTTGACTGCTCTGTGACCTGGCCAGCTGCAGGTTTTTCTCCCAAACCAGGGCCTTGAACATTCCCAGGCACTGGTAAAGGTATGTGGGTTTGCTAGAAAGAAATTGGCCTCAGGCCTGAGCCAAATTCCTTAAACCTTCACACAAACTCCATATCCTGACCCCCAGCCCACACCTAGGTAGGACACCCCTTTTTTCTCACTGTCCACGGCAAAGATGCACAGCAGTACCTCTGTGCACAAGCTCCTCTAATAAACGCTCTGGACTGACCACCCTGGCACTCAGGGCTTCTTTAAGAATCCCAACCTTCCCCATCTCTGGATGGTCAGGGGTACTCTCTTATGGGAACTCCACCACCGACACTTTTAGGGCTACTACAATCACCGTTTTGGCAGGACAAAAAACATCACCCTCAGAGATCCCCCCATTTCAGACCTGCTGATGTGTGCCCAGTTCCAAATCCATGCCCTCACTCCCCACACCTTTATTTCAGGCACTCTCACATTCCCTGCAACCCCTCCAGATACCTGCCACTGCCTTAGGTTCCCACCACCCCCTCCAAACCCCAGTGTACCCTCCAGGCCCCACAGCCCCCTGCAAACCCCAGTGTCTCCTCCAGGTCCCCAGCGTCCCCTCCAAAACCCAGTGTCTCCTCCAGGTCCCCAGCGTCCCCTTCAGGCTCTAGCATCTCCTCCAGGCCCCAATATCCTCTCCAGGTCCCCACCGCCCCTCCGGGTCCCCACTGCCCCGCCTCCGGGTCCCTAGCATGCCCTCCAGGGCCCCAGCATCCCCTTAGGTCCCCAGCATCCCCTCCAGGTCCCCACAGCCCTCCTAGGTACCAGCATCCCCCCACACCCGTCCGTGCCCCAGGATCCCACCTCCAGCCCTCTGCCCCTTTCTTGGCCCAGCCCACCTCTCTGCCCCCCGCCCCCAGCCCCCGGGCCTCGGGAAGCCGAGGGCTCGTACCGTGTCAGCCACAGCGGGCAGACTGTGCCGAGGGCGAGGGCGAGGGCTCGATCACAAGCCTACCGCCCCGCTCTCCTCAGGCCCCGCGGGGGGCGCGAAGACGGAGAGTCTCCGCGCGGCGACTGGGTACAAACACCGACGCCGGACGCAAACCGCAGCCGGTCGGCAGCTCTCGGAGCGCTTGACGCCTGCGCTGGGGGAGGCGGGCCCGCGGCAAGCCCTGCGCATGCGTGTTCGGCGGCGCCTGGGGCTCGGGTCCGGGGGAAACGCGGCGCCCTCGGGCTCTGGGTTCCGTGTTAGCTCCTGCACTTTCCGCTTTGGCCGGATGTGAGGAGCGCGACCTGGGCGCCGGCGTCCCGGGCCGGGCCGTGATCTGCCAGCGGCCCCCGAGTCTCCCGTGCCGGGCCGGATGGACCGCGAGACGCGCTCCCTCGCCGAGCGCCACTTCCGAGGCGGCGGGTGCGGCGGCCAAGCCCCGGGGCGCGTGGCCTTCATCCCGGAGCCCGCCGCCTTCTCCTACGCCGACTTCATCCGCGGCTTCCTGCTGCCCAACCTGCCCTGCGTGTTCTCCGGCGCCTTTACCGAGGGCTGGGGCGGCCGGCGGCGCTGGGTGACTCCCGCGGGCAGGCCGGACTTCGACCACCTGCTGCGGGCCTACGGTGAGGGCAGGGTGGCGGGGCCAGTGCCCAGATCCACGGGAATGAGGCAAACTGAGCCATGGGCATCAGAGCCCAGGCCCAGACTCCTGGGACAGGGGCAAACCGTGGGCATCACAGCAGGTGCCTAGAGCTCCGGGCGCCCTGGAGATTTCCTCTACAAACGGTTTGGAGGGCGGATGGAGCTCAGGGGATTGGCAGCATGGAGGACTCTCAGCACAGTCTGTGCCTGACCCTTCTGTTTCAGGAGATGTGGTTGTACCTGTTGCAAACTGCGGGGTCCAGGAATACAACTCGAACCCCAAAGAACACATGCCCCTCAGAGACTACATCACCTACTGGAAAGAGTACATCCAGGGGGGCTACTCCTCTCCCAGGGGCTGTCTCTACCTCAAAGACTGGCACCTGTGCAGGTAAACGGGTGCTGGCTATAGCACCACCTTCCCTAGTCCTGTGTGAACCCAGAGGTTTGAACCTGGTGGTAGCCCCTGTCTGCACAAAGAGGAGCTCTTCTTTTTCCCAGTTAGGAATTGTGATCAATTTAAAAGAAATACGGCTGTCTTCAGCATGGTTGGAAGTGTTGCCCTTTGGGAAGGTCCACACCTTTTCATGAGCAGAAACCATTTTAATGAGACCACCAGCTGGCTCAGAGTAGGTGTTTGATTAACGCTGAGTAAATGAGCAAACAGTTGAATTCTCGCTTGTGTACATATCAAGCTTAGAAAGGCAGAGGGAGATAGAACTCAGGCTGCTGTGATTGCCATGGCCAACCTAGAGTGCATGAGAAGCACCAGCACCTCAGCTCTTCTCCGTCACACCGCTGCTTGTTGGTGCAGAGAGCTGGCTTGGGTACACTGTGGGTCAGGTGTGACCAGACACTGTCTTGGCTCCAGGGATCTCCTGTTGCAGTAGCAGAGACAGACACGTAGACCCAAACACCATCATGCACTGTGGATTTGGGGTTTAGATAGCTGGGTTTTTGGTATATGTACATCCCAGATATTGCTGGCATTTTTGGTATAATTATATCCCAGATGTTACATGGGACATTTATATTAGAAAATTGTTCATTGGAAATTCAGTTTTTGGGCCGGGCGCAGTGGCTCATGCCTGTAATTCTAGCACTCTGAGAGGCCAAGGTGGGAGGATCGCTCGAGGTCAGGAGGTCAAGACCAGCCTGAGCAAGAGCGAGACCCCATCTCTACTAAAAAATAGAAAGAAATTAACCGGACAACTAAAAATATATATAGAAAAAATTAGCCGGGCAGGGTGGCACATGCCTGTAGTCCCAGCTACTTGAGAGGCTGAGGCAGGAGGATTGCTTAAGCCCAGGAGTGTGAGGTTGCTGTGAGCTAGGCTGACGCCACGGCACTCTAGCCCGGGCAACAGAGTGAGACTCTGTCTCAAAAAAAAAAATAAATAAATTCAGTTTTTACCAAGTGTCCTGTATTTTATCTGGCACCCTAAAAAATAGAGAGCAAAGGAAGGCGTGGGGTCAGGCGTTCAGGGGAGGCTACAGGAGAGATAACATCTGAGCAGGGCTTTTACGGATGAATAGGAATTTGTCAGGTACACAAAGCCAGGCCAGACAGGGACTAGCCTGGTGTTTTGGAGAGTTACACGCAGTTTGTTGCTACTGGGGCTCTCTTCCCGTCACTGTCTCTGACCAGGAGTAACATGTGAGTGGGTCCAGAAGCTCTTTCCTGCATGGTGTTGCTGTAGTTGCACCTTCCTCCGTGCTGGTTTAACATACCTGTGTTTGGGTGCTCATTATTGGGGTTATGGAGGGGGACCTGGAGGGAGGGAGAGGTTGGGAGGGTGAATAGGCAGCCCTCATGCCTGGGTCTGTGGCCTGGCATCCACCAGGCAGAGCTGGGTTCACTGGAGTCAGTGAAGAGTGAAGGAAGCCCACAGCTGGGAATGACGATGATGCTGGTGGTATGTACGTTCAGAGTCCCCAGCTCAGCCAGAGGCCGAAATCGTGGGACTGGTGTGGGGCGGGGGCTGTGCTGCTGCCTGAGTGAGCTGTCTATGCGTTATCACAGTCCACTCCCAAAGCCACCTTAGTGGCTTACGGTTCTGTGGTCAGTAGTTTGGGTGGGGCTGAGCCTGGCCCCCTGGGGGCTGTGGCTGACTGGCAGCTAGCTCCATGGAGCTGGGTGGTCTCAGGTGTCCCAGCTCCTGTAATCCCACACTCTGCTGCACGTCTCACTTGCCAGCGTGGGCAGGCCTGCCAGGGTGGGGCAGGGCAGGGAGGTGGGCCCTGCCAAGCCTACTGACCTCTCCACAGGGACTCCTCGGTGGAGGATGTGTTCACCCTGCCTGTGTACTTCTCCTCCGACTGGCTGAACGAGTTCTGGGATGCCCTGGATGTGGATGACTACCGATTTGTCTACGCTGGGCCCAAGGGCAGCTGGTGAGGCCGCGGGGGTGCGGGCGTTGTGGCTGCCCACTTGGCTTACGGGCCAGGCCAGCAGGAGGAGGGAGCTGCTTGGCACAGGTGTCAGAGCTGGGGTCCGCCCCGCATGAATAATGGGCCACCCTTGCCTCAGTTGGAGGCCTCTGGGGCACTAAGTGCAGGTGACTCATTCAGAAGGAGCAAAGCCCACGCCGGATGCTTCGAGGCACAAACCAGGAGCTCTTGCCGCATGCAGGTCTCCATTCCACGCTGACATCTTCCGCTCCTTCAGCTGGTCCGTCAACATCTGTGGGAGGAAGAAGTGGCTCCTCTTCCCTCCGGGGCAGGAGGAGGCCCTGCGGGACCGCCATGGCAGCCTGCCCTATGACGTGACCTCCCCCTCGCTTCTCGATGCCCGTCTGTACCCAAGGCGCCAGCACTGCGGCCCACCCCTGGAGGTCACGCAGGAGGCGGGCGAGATGCTGTTCGTACCCAGCGGGTGGCACCACCAAGTCCACAACCTGGTGAGACCGGCAAGGCCACCCGGCTGGAGTGGCCTGTCTCCCCACTAGAACATGACCTGCCCTGGCCCTCCTCGGGGGCCTGCAGGCGAGGTGGTCCTTTTACGTGGTGTCCTGAGGCCCCACTCCCTGCCTGCTCCTCTTCTGGGCCCCAGGAGCTCTGAGCTAGCTGTGGACTGAGATGGTCTCAGCACCATCCTCTCCCTGCCGAGAGGGCACTGCTGGAAGGCGGGAGTGGCCCCTCCTGGTGGCAGAGGGCTGGGCCCCTGTGGTGTGTTCTGAGGTCCTGGTCGCTGTGGGCTCTTGGGCAGCTGTGCTCTGCCCCTCCCAGGACGACACCATCTCCATCAACCACAACTGGGTGAATGGCTTCAACCTGGCCCGCATGTGGCACTTCCTGCAGCAGGAGCTGCGCGCTGTGCAGGAGGAGATCGGCGAGTGGAGGGACTCCATGCCTGACTGGGACCACCACTGCCAGGTGGGGCGGCCTGCCCAGCAGGGTGGGGGCGGCAGGGCTTGGTGGGGCAGGGACTCTCCAAGGCCAGGCATGATGACCTGCAGGCTTGGGGAGGGGGAGGGCAGGCCCGTAAGGCCCTGCTGTGCCTGGCCACCAGCTGTGTGGGTGATGGGTCCACCTGGGTCAGCCCTGACAGCGCCCAGCCTCTTGATGCCTCTGTTTAACTGGTCCCTGCTCTTTGTCCTCGAGGACTGGGGCCCTTACAGCCTGGGCTGGAGCCGTTGGCTCACGGGCCTCCTCCCCTTTGGCCCAGGTCATCATGCGGTCCTGCTCGGGCATCAACTTCGAAGAGTTCTACCACTTTCTCAAGGTCATTGCTGAAAGAAGGCTGCTCGTCCTGGGCGAGGGCACGGCAGGGGGCAGTTCAGGTGCTGAGCTGGGCCCCGAGCAGGCAGCGTTCGACGTCGGGCGTATTGCGGAGGTGCTGGCCTCTGTGGTCGAGCACCCTGACTTCCAGAGAGTGGACACCAGCATGTTCTCACTGCAGCCCAAGGAGCTGCTGCAGCAGCTGAAGGAGGCCATTGCTGTCACCTCAGTCCTTTAGTGCCCTCCCCACCTTGAACAATGTGGCCTGGGTGTCCTAGGCATGGCGCTTCCTATGGGTCTGTTGCAGTCCTGGCCATCCGTGGCCGTTGTCTAGGCCCCTGTTCTCCGGGCCTGGCAAGGTCAGGGACCCTGGATCTGCTGAAAGGTGCCAGGTGGGGGTGTTGGTCTATCCGACCTGCAGCAAGCCTAGGAGAGCTTGGGCTGGGTGGCATTGTGACTGGGTTTTCTTGGAGTCCCCACACCCCTAGCAAAGGCCAGGACATCTGAGCCAAGGGGGACATGCATCCCATCTGCCTGCTCTGGAGGCTCCTCCTTGTGGCACGGAGCTGCCATGTGCTCACCAGGGCCTGAGGCAGAGGCTGGGCCTGCCCTCCCCTCTCGTGCGGGAGATTGGGTCAGGGCAGAGGTGTGGCCACAGCGCCGGCTTCCTCGTGGCCCCCACACGGCAGGCCTGGCCTCTGAACTGGAGCTGCAAAGAGCCTCCCACTAGTGGCCTGTCTGCCCTCTGGAAAGCCTGGCTGCTCCTCTGCCAGCCTCCTACTGAGCCCTGGGGCCAGTGGGGCTGTGGTTCCTGTTAGTCACACTTGCTGTGTGTTGCAGGTGCCTGTGAATCCCTGAGGGAGGAGGGAGCAGGCAGGCTGTGTGTCCCCTGCCCAGCACCTCTTCCTGTAGCTCATGCACCTCAGTGCCACCTCGCCCTCTGCAGGGATGAGTCTTCCACTGCTGCCGCACGCTGGGCACGGCGGCTGAGGCGTGAGTGGGCTGCTCACCACAGCCCCATCCCGGCCCCTGTGGAGGCACAGCGGACCAGCAGCCTGGGTTGCGCCATGGGGGGTGGGCTCTTGGGGGCCATCCGTGGCTCTGTGGCTCCCCCTCCAGCAGGAGATGCCCCAGACCTTGGCCCTCTAGTAAGAACCACAAGGGTGGGGGCCGGGGCCCCACTTGTGTGCCTTCAACTCCAAGTCCACTCCTTTTCAGTTGGCCCTGGGTCTGCCGTCCCCACCCCAGCAGTGGAGGACGAGTCTGACATTCAGTGCTGCTACCTGACTCTTGGCCAGGATGGACACCCAGGAGGGCAGGGACTTCTGTCTGTTCTGTTAAATGAATTATGTATGCTAAGTGCCTGGAAAAGCAACTGTACACAGCAGGCATCTCTTGTGTGTGTCAAATGAATGGACTCCAACCAATACCTACCCAGGTGCCCCAAACCTGTCCCTCCCTGGTCTGGCTGCACCAAGGTCAGGGACCCTGAGGTGGCATCTCATGCCTGTTCTACAAATGGAGACACAGCGTTGCCCAAACTGCAGGCCAGCAAGGGCTGAGGCAGAGGCTCCCTCATGGTGGAGAGGGAGGCGGACATGCATGGTGGGGAGGCTTTCTGTGGCTTAACCCATCTAGTCCCTAGAAAACGTGAGTCTGGTCCTCAGGAGTGAGCTGGGGCTGGCAGGTGTGGCGGTGTGCCCGAGGCACAGTGAGCTGCAGCTCCAGCACCTGCTGGGTGGTGGCAAAGGTCAGAGGGGGTATGGCCCCGGTGGTGGGGACTGGGTCCCCGCCAGCTTCTCCAGTGTGCCTTCCTTGCCCATCCTGTCCTGTGCAGCAGAGCTCAGTGGCACCACGTGTGACCTCCAAGGGGTTGGGCTGTGGCTGACCCAGCACCCAAACCTCAGTGACTGGGCACAGGAGGGACATGAGAGCCCAGCAGAAAGCTGGGTACCATGGCTCACACCTGTAATCCCAGCACTTTTGGGATTTGGGAGGCTGAGGTGGGAGGATTGTTTGAGTTTGTTGTGAGCTGCTGTGATCAGCTCACTGCACTCCAGCCTGGGCCACAGAGAAGGACTCTGTCTCAAAAACAACAACAACAAAAGATCGAGGTTGGGGAATAACTCAAAATATCAGCACCTTCAAGTCGTTTAAATGAGGATGGCTCCTCCCTGCCCAAGACCCCATGTTAAGGACCTGATTGCAAAACATCTCTATGGTAAAGATGAAACCCGCTTCGTGGTGTCAAGAGGCAGCACGAGGTCTTGCAGGTCACAGCCATCCAGCCCTGGGCTGTGTGGTCCTCCCATGCTCCTGACTGGGTGTCTGGGGACCCTTGTGCCCTGCGTGGGTTGGAGACCTGTGCAGACACTGCTGTGAGAGCCTCCTTGGCCTCACGGTTGGGTACTATTGTCTTTCTAAGGGGCCTATTGAGGCAGTTGCAGGGGCAGCAAGGAGGGGATGCCAGAGGGTCCAGGGTGCAGGCTCTGAGCAGCAGGCCAGGGGGTGGAAATTCACTGCCCGGCCAGCACCCGATGGGCCCTGTTGTTCAGGGGTGGCAACTCCTGGCCTGTAGCTTGGCAAGAATGAGAAAGGATGTTAACTCTTGGGCCAGGTGGGAGCAGGGCGGAAGGCCAGTTTAAAGCGTTAAAATAGGTGCCCCCTGCGTGACCACCCTGTCCTGGGAGTGTGTTGGGGCCTGGGATTGGCAGCAGAATATTAGGACGCACGAGGGCGTTCACAGAAGGAATCACACCCGGACCACCCAAGCCCGGGCAGGCTGTCACCACGGTGAGCCATCTCCCTGGTGGAAAGCCCCCGTCCCTGGGCCCGAGGGCCTCGGTGAGGTGTACAGACGTGTAGGTGAGCCCCCGCTCTGCTAAGCGTGATGGGACGGTGAGGAAGTACAGTGGGGTGCACGGTGCCCGGGACACCCGATGGCAAGGGTCAGAAACAGCTCAAGACCTAACCTCAAGCGGAAACAGCGCAAGGACTGATATCCCCGCAGACATGGGGAGAGGGGCTCCCGCCACGCCCGGGCTGCGTGGTGGGGAGGGGCGATGGCCCAGATTCCTCTGGGAAGGCCGGGGGAGGAGGAGTCAGGTCCCGCTGCGTCTGCACCGACCCCAGCCTGGGAAGAAACTGAGGACAGCGCAAGGCCCAGGAGTGAGACGGGGCACACAGCACTGGCCCGCCCGCCGCGTGCCCCGGCAGCGGGGTGAGATTGCTATTCTGCCGTCGCCACTGCATCTGTGGGGGCTAACACAGAGCCACCCCTCCCAGGGCATGTCGCCGAGCCCTGGCAAAGCCAGTCTCCCTGCATCCCGGGGCTGCGGTCCCCAGAGAAGGCATCTCCCTCCCCCAGGGCCATCTTCAAGCTCCTACCCAGGCCCTGGAATCCACATCCCAGGTCGGGGGCAACCCCTACAGCCACATCCAAGGCCTCTTCCCTTTCTGCTCATCCATGCTCGGGGCTTGGGCGCCAGAGTTAGCCCCCGTTCCCGGGGTGGGGGTGGCAGGTGAGGGTGCTGGGGTCCTGCACAAGCCCAGACCAGAGGCCGTCGGCTGCGCCCTGGGTCCCAGGCGGAGAGGAAAGGCCCGGCTAGCCTAGCCCGGGCTTCACAGGCCTCTCTCCCCGCTGCGCGAGGAAGTGGGCGGGGAGTGCGGGCGTGGACCTCGGGAACCACAGGCTTGGCCGGGACCACCAGCTCACGGGGTGGGCGTGGACACTCCCTTTCCTAAGTCCTCGGCCTAAGCTTGGTCCTCGGGCTGTACCCCCAGAGTTAGCAGTTCAGGGGGCAGGAACTCGGGGCCCCGGGCCCCTCACCCCTGCCTACCCTCTCGCTCCAGGCTCCTGCAGGCAGGGAAGGTTTCGCAGCTTCTGGGACCCCGTGTGGTCAGGGCCCTGGCCCGCGTGGGCGCACGCTAGGCAGTGCCGGGTGAGTGGCCGGGCGGAGGCAGGGGCGGCGGGGCGACCTTGGGGGGCTCCCGGGGTGCAGTTGCGCGCGGCGGGCACTGCCGCCCCCTGGTGGCCACTGCCGCCCCCTGGTGGCCAGTACTGGCTCTGCGGCCCAGGCGGGAACCAGACAGGAGCCCTCACCTGCGTGGGAGCCTCCGGGGCCTGGGGGCTCCCTGCTCCCCCCACGGCCCGAGCGCCCCTTCACCTGCCGTGCCTTGGGCCCACCTCCAAAGGAGGAGGCCGCGGCTTCAACAAGGACGGTCCTGTCCCTGGAACCTGGCCGCGACTACACCACCCGAGGTCCGCACTCCCCCAACCCCTGAGAGCACGCTCTGCTCAGCAGGATTTTAAACATGTGGAATTACACACTTCAAAAATTGCAAAAGGGTTAAAGAAGAAATCGAAATGGACGTTAGAAAATACAGAGAGAGCTGAATAGAAAGATACAATATATAAAAAATTTGGAAGCCAGCTAAGGCAGTGCTTAGAACTTTACAGCTTTAAATATCTATATTAAGAAAGAAGAATAACCTCAAATCAATAACCTTTCTTTTCTCTTTTTCTGTTTCTTTTTTTTTTTTTTTTTTGAGACAGAGTCTCGCTTTGTTGCCCAGGCTAGAGTGCCGTGGCGTCAGCCTCGCTCACAGCAACCTCAAACTGCTGGGCTCAAGCGATCCTCCTGCCTCAGCCTCCCAAGTAGCTGGGACTACAGGCATGTGCCACCACACTGGCGAATTTTTTAATGATGATTATTTATAGAGATTTTTTATGATTACTATTTATAGGGTGTCTCACTATGTTGCCCAGGCTGTCCCTTCTGCCTCAGCCTCCCAAAGTGCTGGGATTACAGGCCTGAGCCACTATGCCTGGCCTGAAATCAGTAACCGAAGCTTCCGTGTTAAGACACTGGATAAAAAGCAACAGAATTTAAAGTATGCAGAAGGATGCCTTCAAACTCAGTGTATCAAAGATAAAAAAAAAAAAGGAAAAGTATGCAGAAGGAAAAAAATAAAAGATTACAGCAGAAATCAGTGAAATAGAGAATAGAAAAATAGAGAATAACTATGAAACCAAAAGCAAGTTCACAAAATGCCAACACAATGGACAAACTTTTAGCTAGACTGATCAAGCAAAAAACAGACAGAAGACTAAACTAAAATTATAAATTAAAGATCATCTCAAAAAATATAAAAAGATGAGACTACCAATCTTACAAAAATAAAAAAATATTTAGAGAAGAATAATATGAACAATGGAGTGTGAATATATTAGATAATTTAGATGAAATGGACAAATTACTAGAAACATATGAACTACCCAAACTTACTCCAGACAAAAATGAATAATATGAATAGGCAGGGGGATCCCTCGAGGCAGGGGGGGTCCCTTGCTTGCTTTATTTGCAAATGACATGATCTTATTAATATATTTAGAAAATTGTAAGGAATTCACCAAAAACTATTAGAATTAATAAAGGAGTTCAACAAAGTTAACAGGATACAAGAATCAGTTTTATTTTTGCACACAAGAAATGAACAATCCCAAAATAACATTCTGAAAAACTTGTTAAAATAAAATTAAAAGCAAAATACTTACGAATAACTTTAAAAAAAGCAATCAACTTGAACACTGAAAACTGCAATACAGGGCTAGTGTTGGAAACACCTCAGGTATCATCCCTGAGCCTCCTCTTGGCTCTGAGGACTTTACCATCGTAGGGTGGGGAAAAGGATTGCATTCATGTCCATTATATTATTGGAAGTGGGCTCAGGGTAGGGGCTACACATCCAAATGAGTATCTTCCTTTTTCTGGGTAGAAGACTGAGGCCCACAAAGAGAGGGAATGATGATTCACATCCGAGAGGACAGAATATCAGGCACTGTTTCCCTCCACCAAACGTTTGCCCAATACCCAGTATTTGAAGGATTTCCAGATATGTGTAGAGAGCTTTGCACAGAAGAATTTAGGAGTGCATCTGAATGGGCAGGGCAAAAAAATAAATAAAGAAAAAAAAAAAAAAGATGTAAAAAGAACAAAAAAGAAAAAAAAAGAAAATAAGAAGAATTTAGGAGCAAGTCATGCCCCTTCTCTCATGACCCCCTCAAATCACCTTCTCCTCCAGCAATAGTTCCAGAGTCCTCTACGTGTTTCCAAGAGTAAAGAAAACGAATACATCTCTAGTAAGTTGTTTATATATTCCTCAGCTTATTTTACATTACTTTTGGTGCTTTATAAGGGTTCATTAATTAAAATGGAAAATTAAAAATAAAAGCATCAGAGTAATTACATAAACAAGATAAAGTTAGTATGTTGATATAGGCAGGTTATATGACGTTAGGGCCATCTAAGTTGAGTGCAAATGGTCTCTGGTCTTTCTGATACTGTGCCAAAAAGACACATTTGGTACATGATTCAGATTGATCCTAAGAGGCGAACATGGTAAATTCTCTGGGACATTAAGTGTGAAATAGAGTCTTTATTGGTCACGTGGATGATGTAGTTTACAGTGTTTCACTACCAAACTGGAAATAAACACTGTGTTCTGCTGTGGTAATGGTTACCTAGTGCTAAAATACAGATCAATGACTAAGGTTTTTCTGGAGTTGCTAGTTGGTGGTCCCAGACAGGTTTTGGAAGGGCCCATGTGATGAATGGGTAAAACCTGGAATAAACATGCAGGTTGTACTCAGTTACATTTTCTGACAGATATTTCCATTGCTCATTTGAACTATAACCCATTCAGTGTAGTTTCTTAGTTAAGTTCTTGCGTGGTTCATCAAAAACTTAAAATATAGTCAAATCCAATGACTGCTCTCTAGTCTGCCTGACTTGAACCTTCTGCCGTATTTGAAAATACTGTTCATGATCTTCTCCTGGAAATTCTTTCCTGTTAGTTTCTATCAGGACCTTGCTGACAATTTCTTCTTTTTCTCTGAACTCTTCTACTTTCTTAACACAGCTCATTCATGTCTTCCATCCTGTTACCCCTTTGTTCCACTCTGCAGTTCTCCTTGACTGATTCAGACCTCGGTGGTGTGCACTCCTACTTCCCTCTGGCTTCTGCCTCTTCCCCAGACTTTAACTCCCTGTTGAATGCTTTCCTGGAGCTATCCAAGGGGCAACTAAAGCTCAAATGAGTCCAAAAGGAAACCACATCCTCTCTTCTTCCCTTGAAGATGGTATTACTACCAACTAGCCTTGACCCTAACCACCAAAAGAGATTCTTTTCTGGACTCCTCCCTCTCTCATTTCAAATCTTCTCTGGTGTCAAATCCTGCTACTTTTGTTTGCTTTTAAATTTTAATTCTATGCCTATATGGAGTGTATTTACAGGGGGAGGAATTGATGCTCAAAAACTTTCTCTTTTACATTGGAAATGTCACTGTTGGCAAAACCTGAAAGGTGTATTTGCTCAATGATGAGGTTTCATCCTAAGCTGTGCTACTACAGCAGCTGTAGTAACAGCTGTAGGAGTGGATGGGAGAAAGCATTCAGGAGTTAATGGGATACACTGAAACGAGTCAACAGAAAGATACACAAGGAATAAAAATGGGGAGCACATGCAGGCCCTGCCCATGCAGAGGTCTTAGTCCAGCAGGAGAGAAAGCCTTGGGTGCAAATGACTCCAGCAGATGATAAAGTGACACCATGGTCAGAGGAGGGAGGAGTGTTGTCCCAATAGGGAGAGGTAGGACTTTGAAACACCTAAGTGAGTCCGATTTGGCAGTATAATGGGAGGACATTTCAGGAGCAGCGTATGGTGGCAGCAAAGGGGCAGGGAGGAGGGTGAGGCTGCCTAGGCAGCCGTGGGCGCTAGGCTTGGAGTTCAGCTTCAGGGCTTCCTCCAGCATGGGCCTTTGGCGTGACAACTGCTGGTTGGCCTCGCCTGATGCACCTCAGTACAGAGCTGGGCATTTCTCTGCCCTCCAATTACCTTCTTTTTAAAAATAGAATGGGGAGGGATTAAAAATTTTAGATGCTTTTTGTAAACTTTTGGAAAACCCTGGAAATTATAAAGGAGAAAATAAAACTAATCTATGTTCCCCCCCCCAAAAAAAGGAGCACAGATTTTAATATCCTACACCTTTATTTTGTTTATATATATTTATGCCAGTGATTCTACTGTAGTATGTGCTAATATAAAATTATGTTTCTAGCTGAAAAATAACATCATTTTCAAACTCTTTAAAAGATTTTATTCTCTTATTTCAGTTGATCACTTAAAAATTAGGGAAAAATGGATGTGTTCATCAGTCTTAACTGTGACTATGGACTAGAACTGTAGTTAATAGTTGGTTAAAAATAAACTTATTGTGACAAAATATAACCTAAATTTGGTGTTTTAATCATT
Organism: Varecia variegata; assembly: GCA_028533085.1. Classification (NCBI taxonomy): domain Eukaryota; kingdom Metazoa; phylum Chordata; class Mammalia; order Primates; family Lemuridae; genus Varecia; species Varecia variegata. Next base: position 1,167,172 of record CM052445.1, read on the forward strand.
TTTTAAATTTAGTATTTTTAAAAATTTTCTGTATTCATATTTAATCTCTTTACCCTTTACCCCTGCAGAAATGTGAAGTTTAATCATTTTTAAGTGTAGAGTTCAGTGACATTAAGTATAGTCACGTTAATTTGCACCAATCACCAGAATAGAAGAGTGGTTGCCAGGGCCCAGGGTAAAGGGGACTAGGGACTTAATGTCTAATGCATGCAGGCTTTCATCAGGGGAAGATGAAAAAATTCTGTTTCAATCCAAAACCTGCCATGAGGTTTGAGATTTTTCTAGAGAGAATGAACTAGGAGTTGGCTACAGGTAGGTGACTAAGAATGAAAACAGTGCACTGTGAACTGCTCCCATTAAGATAAAGACATGACAATATGAGTGAAAAATTCCCCAATATTGCAATTTCTGGAAAAGAAAGATCATTCAAATTTTAAATCCACAGACATCATTCTATTCTTCACTGTCACTAATGCTTTGCCTAGTCTAATTTAATATTTACCACACTTTGGGTTAGGACCTAGTAACATTTTCCTTTTACAAGGAAAAACAAACAATGCTAACTGCCTAATTTAACTTTCTTATCCATGCATATTGCATCCTTCTTTTATAAATTAAATGATCAGAATGTTTCATTTATACTCTATAAATGTTCTCAAACTCTCCACACAAAAATAATTTTTCACCACATTAAAAAAAGAACAAAACCCAAACTTCTCATCAAAACCTAAAATGTACTGCAGAAATGACATGAGGTGGGAAGAGCAGGAAAGCTGTTGGACGTAACACAGGAAAGAGAAGGACTGAGATGCATGTGTAGCAGGAGATGAACAGAAAGAGACACCAAATATCTGGAGATAGGAAATGAAAGAAGCAGAGTTTCTCTTTCTAAATTCAGACAGAGTCAACTGTGCAGCCTAGGAACAGGTGTTGTCTTTCCACATGAAGAATCAGTGCCACTTCTAGGTATGGCTATTTTATCTCTCTTACATGAAGCCACAGACTCACTCCAACAGAAATACTAACTGCTAATTATGGAGTATCTGTTACAAACCTAGTGCTGTACTGTGTTTGTCCACTATAAAAGTATCAAAATAACCCATGGTTTATGAAGCTTCCCAGTTTTATTCAAACAAATTGGCCCAATAAAGTCAACTGGCTGAGTTATGTCAACTATAAAAAGTAAAACAAACAATAAAGAAAAAAATAGCTGAAATAGGATTATCCAAATGAGAAGAAAATAATGCATTGTACAAATTAACTTGATACACTGACTATGGAATTACTCATCTCTGAGGTAATATAAAGAATACGTCATAAATATTGGAAGAAAATTATTTATTAGCTGTAGCATGAGTAAGAGACCATTAAAAACTAGAGGACTGGCCAGGCACGGTGGCTCACACCTGTAATCCTAGCAATCTGGGAGGCCAAGGCAGGTGGATCGTTTGAGCGCAGGAGTTCAAGACCAGCTTGAGCAAGAGCAAGACCCTGTCTTCACTAAAAATAGAAAGAAAGCAGCTGGACAACTAAAAATATATAGAAAAAATTAGCTGGGCATGGTGGCACATGCCTGTAGTCCCAGGTACTTGGGAGGCTGAGGCAGAAGGATTGCTTGAGCCCAGGAGTTTGAGGTTGCTGTGAGCTAGGCTGATGCCATGGCACTCTATCCCGGACAACAGAGTGAGACTCTGTCTCAAAAACTAAACAAAACAAAACAAAACTAGAGGATTTTTATGGGGATATTTTCAATGAGGAGCCACAAAATTTTAGAGAAATTCAATACAAAGCAGAGAAATTACAATTACTTAACAGAATTTTTGAGGTTTCTCCTTTGCTAGTAAATTATGAACACTTTTGAAATAGTTTTGTTCCAATGTTTTTCTTTTTCTCCAATCCCTAGGCTCCAGCAGTCCTGCTGCCTCAGCCTCCCAAGTAGCTGGCACTATAAGCCCACACCACCATGCCTATAATCTTTTGTTTTTTCTAGAGACAGGGCCTTGCTCTGTTAACCCAGGCTGGTCTTAAACTCCTGGCCTCAAGGGATCTTCCTGCCTCAGCCTCCCAAAGCACTGAGATTACAGGCATGAGCAACAACACCTGCCCAGAAAATATTTTTAAAATAGCATTCTTAGGCATAAATATGCAAAAACAGTATCAAAGTACTAGTGTGAAGCTGGGCATGGTGGCGCACACCTGCAGTCCCAGCTACTCGGGAGGCTGAGGCAGGAGGACCACCTGAGCCCAGGAGTCAGTACACCAGATTCCTATATATGGCTTTCCATTTCTTCTGAAGAAAATTGTTTTCCTTTGATAAAAATACCACTGCAGAGGTCACCAACCACTGGCCCACAGGCACAATTTCTTTGATCCTCACAGTGTTTCAAAAAATTTTAACTAGTTCCAAAACCACAAATTTCCATCTTCTCTTGAAAAATATCACAAGAGGTGAGCCACAGATGTGGCGCTGCCCTCGCAGCAGTCCTCCAGGGGCAACCGCGCCCTCGGCATCACACCCAGGCATGCACGTGCGCAGCCCCAAATCCACATGGACTTGTCTCCTGGCTCTGAGCAGGTATCTGAACAGGCTCCCTTCCCAGTTCAGGCATAAAATGGGGCATCCTAGAGCCTAGGTTTGAAAGTGGTTCTCTGCTCTAAATCCACAGAAACACTTACCACAATTGCACATACATGCATACTAACTCCTCCACCCTCCAGCACTCCAATATGTCTTCCTAAAAAGTTTTAGGGCACTGCCTATAAACAAACAATTTCTACTTTTTTTTTTTTGGAGACAGGGTCTTAATGTGTTGCCAGGCTATTCACAGGTGTCAGTATAGCACTATAGCCTCAAACTCTTGATCCTCCTGCCTCAACTTCCCCAGTAGCTGGGACTACAGGCTGTACCCCACTGTGCCCAGCTAAAGAAACAATTTCTGAACAAGTGGTCTACTTATCTTATTACATTTGGGCTTTACTTAAGTCATCTGGTTTTACTTTTAATAAGGTGATGTAATTGAAACACTTGTATTTGAATTGTTAGCAAAGAGAACTTTGGGTCAACAGATAAGTCAGTCAACTAAATGCATTATAAAGTTAAGCAAATATGTAACAAAACATTACTAACAACCGGCCTATGTTGCTGTGGTTCCTACTAATGGATCCACATTAATACAATTGCTACCAACCAGTCCACACCAATTCAGTTTCTACAAATGGGTTTGCTTCAACGTGGTTCCCACCAGTGGATCTATATACTGATGCTGGTCCACCCCCCAGCCGGTCCCTACACCACCACCAGATCCCATAGGCCGGTCTACACTGATCCTGGTCCCCCCCAGCCGGTGTCTGCACCATCACCGGTCCCCACACCGACAAGGACCCCGAGGAGGCCGCAAGAGCCCGGCCCACCGTGGCCCAAGATGGAGGCAGGAAGCCCCAAAATATTTTTCTTCTCAAAACAAGTACACACCCACTTAAACACAATTACTTTCTTCATAATCCTCTTAACAACTACAGTTTAGAGTGACATACTTCTACATTTGACTCCATGTAAATAAAAAATAAAAGTACATATGTGTTTTGCAGTCCAGGGAGGTCACATGTTCAAAGAAGAATGTGAGATAAAATTTTATAGTCATTCAGGACTCAAATACATGGCTCCTGATTATATTCCTATATAATCTTCATTATCATTATCATTATAATGATCTAGACACCTAAAGATTAAAAATATACACTATGGAAATGGTATTCTTCTAATACTTGAAGTAAAGCCTATTGGAATGAAAGTCACTAAAGATGTTATTCCATTATGTTACCCAGTAATATATTGTTACCACCTTTTTTTTTTTTTTTTTTTTTACCTACAACCTTGAATAAGATGGGATGGGTTAATGTTGGTGGCAGTATAACACTTCATTCTGTGCACAACACATTAAACACAATTTTGTTTTATTAAAACAAGTTCACACACACACCTACGTCTGACATCACTCACAATACTCTTGTAAGTCAGTAACAAAGAGCCTCTTCACTTAGATTTTCTTCATGTATCTTACATTTCAGTGTCCTTATACTCAATGGAAGAGTATACGATACGAATGATGCACACCTAATTTACACGGAACTTTCATAGTTTTGATGAAGAAACAATTGGCCACATACTTTCATGGAAACTCTAAGAATGAAGGCTTAGCATCAAGTAATCTGAGAGCTGAATTACATCAATACTTAATTTTCAAAAGTATCTATAATTTTGAATGCAAAAAGTATGCTTTGAATGTAATTATAACTTGCCATAAAGTCAATCCCATTCCTTTTAGATGTACATGCACATAAATTATTTAACCATTTTAACCTTGAACTGTTCTCTGTAATCAACACTCCATTGTAGAGTAATGTTTGAAAGCATTAGTGCCTTAGTTCTTTCTACTGTGAATCCTATGATGCTCATTTAAAGTTGATTTTTTATTAAATATTTCATAAGACAATGGCATCTGCAAATTATCTTGTACTATAAACGATGGTGTTTTCTAAGCTGTTTTTTTTAAACGAATGTTTTTCTTGATTTATTACATTTGTAGAGTTTTTCTCTAATCTAAATTCTCTAAACTTAAAAAGGTTTGAGCAATTAGTGAAGGGTTTCATTCCAGTATATTTTATCCTATGCACAATAAGATCTATGAAACAAGTATTGGACCTCTCATTATAGTTGTAATGTTTTTTTCTCAGTATAAATACCCTGGTGGCATGCTAAGACTTTTATTTCTAGAAGGTATTTTGATAGTTGTTACATTTATACCGCTGTTCCCCAGTATGACTCTCTGAGGTCAAGTAATATCTGACCGGTTACTAAAGGCTTTTGTACTTTCTTTGTATTTGTACGATTTCGCTTAGGTATGACTTCTCTCATGTACAGCAGGGTAAGAGCACTGGGTAAAAGCTTTGCCACATTCTTCACATTGGTATGGTTTCTCTCTGGTTTGAATTCTCATGTTTATAAAGGTTTCAGCACTGGTTATAGGCTTTGCCACATTACTCACATTGGTAGGGTTCCATTTCAGTACGTATTATCTTGTGTTTAGAAAGGTATAAGCACTGATTAAAAGCTTTGCCACCTTCTTCACATTTTTATGGGTTCTCTTCAATATGAATTCTCTTATGTTTAGTAAGGTGTGAAGAACAGTTAAAAGCTTTCCCACATTTATTACATTTGTAGGGTTTCTCTCCAGTATGAATTCTCTTATGTCTATGAAGGCTTGAGGTATAGTTAAAAGTTTTACCACATTCTTCACATTTGTATGGTTTCTCTCCACTGTGAATTCTCTTATGGATAGTAAGGTGCGAACGGCAGTTAAAAGCTTTGCCACATTGTTTACATTTGTAGGGTTTCTCTCCAGTATGAATTCTCTTATGTGTGCGAAGGCTTGAGGAACAGTTAAAAGTTTTGCCACATTCTTCACATTTGTAGGGTTTCTCTCCAGTATGAATTCTCATATGTGCAATAAAGTCTGAACGCCACTTAAAAGTTTTGCCGCATTCTTTACATCTGTAGGGTTTCTCTCCAGTATGAATTCTTTTATGTACAGAAAGGTAAGCATATGTTTTAAAGGCTTTGCCACATTCTTCACATTTGTAAGGTTTTTCTCCAGTATGAATTTTGTTATGTATAGTAAGGTGTGCATATTTCTTAAATGCTTTGCCACATTCTTCACATTTGTAGGGTTTTTCTCCAGCATGAATTCTCTTATGTCTATGAAGGCTTGAGTTATAGATAAACGTTTTGCCACATTCTTCACATTGGAAAGATTTCTCTCCAGTATGAATTCTATTATGTGTACGAAGGCTTGAGGTATAGTTAAAAGTGTTGCCACATTCTTCACATTTGTAGGGTTTTTCTCCAGTATGAATTCTTTTATGTACAGAAAGGCATACATATGTGCTAAAGGCTTTTCCACATTCTTCACATTTGTAGAGTTTCTCTCCAGTATGTATTCTGTTATGATTAGTAAGGTGTGAGTACCGGTTAAAGGCCTTGCCACATTCTTGACATTTGTAGGGTTTCTCCCCAGTATGAATTCTATTATGCTCAGTAAGGTAGGAGTACCACTTAAAGGCTTTGCCACATTCATCACACTTGTAGGGTTTCTCTCCAGTTTGAATTCTCTTACGTTTAGTAAAGTATGAGCACTGATTAAAGATTTTGCCACATTCTTTAGCTTTGTAAGGTTTCTCTCCATTATGAATTCCCTTATGTTCATTAATGTGTGAGTACTGCTTGAAGCCTTCCCCACATTCATTAAATTTAAAAGGCTTCTCTACAGTGTGTCTCACCTTATGGGTATTTATATTTGACAATCCTTTAAAGACTTTCAAATATTTTTTACCTTGGAAGATTTTTCCATGGGTAATTGTTGAACACTGGTTAACTCCATCATAACACCCTTTCTGCTCCTTATACGCACACACATTTTCCCAGTTCATTAAGTTTAAATTTTGAAGGCCACAACTTCCATATGTTCTCCATACCATTTTTTGGAATGAAACATTTTTGTTTTTTTCTGGCAAATGGTCTTGGGTACAATAAGACAAAGCTGAAAGAAATTTAAAAACATAAATTATCCCACTTCTTTCTTTTTTTTTTTTTAAGAATCATATGAATATACATTACAAATTTAATACATAAAATTATACCAAGCACGTTAGCAAAGTGGCATAATACATTACACAGGCTCCAATTCTCTTTTAGAGAAATAAATACAACAAACTCATACTGCCAAAATTGCCTTTGTGGGAATTCTAAAAACCAGGTTAAAGTTTTCAGCACACCGGGAGAGCACAATCAGAAGAGCCACAAGGAAGGGGAATAACAGTTTGTCATGCTTACTGACCATGGCCTTTCCTTCTTCTTAATACAGCATGGTGCATATAGAAGTAAACTCCCAACTCCCAGATTCTCCCTCAAAAGAGAAAGAAAATAGTGACAACTGTGTCCATCTTTCTGGCTTTTGGGGGCCGTTCCAAACAGTGCTTTCTGTCTCCCATAACACAGAGTGCTGAAAGGAATGATGCTATGGTTTGAAAGACAGACTGGATGTGCTGAAACCAAACATAAAAGATTGTTATGGCAGCAGAGAAACTTCAGTACCTTCGACACATAACAGGTGTAGCAAATGATGACAGGCTCTTAAGAAGGAAATAAAGGAAAATTGCCTTAATTGAAAAACATACAATTCCACACAAGAAACATCATCAGAACAGATTAGAGGCCCCGTGAATCTCTAGGAAGGCTAAGTGGTGTCTGAATACTCCTAGGAAACAACCACTTGATAAAGTTTGTGAAAGGTGGCATTTTGGTAATCCTCAAATCTCAGCCAAAGATTACAACATATACAAAACATCAGAGTAACACATCCAATCAAAGGCAGAAAAAAATAATCAGAAATCAACCATAAAGAAATGGAGATGTATAAATTTCCTGGGAAAATTAAAAATAAGGATCTGAATGATGCTCAATGAGTGAAATGGGAACAAACTGACAATGTAATGAAATCAGGAATACCAACGAGAAATGAAAGCATAGAAAGAAAAATGTTTAGCTGAAGAATATCACAGAAATGACTGAGAAATTCTCAAATATAAGAGAAAAGACATAATATTATAAAATCAAGAAGCTCAACATACTTCACCTAGAATAAACATAAAGGGACCTGTAATAGGACAGACTGTAAGCAAAGTTTTGAAAGTCACACATGGGAAGAAAATCTTGAAAGCCACAAAAGAATAGTGATGTGAAATGTACTAAAAGAACAAAAACTTCAAAGCACAAATACTATATCCAGAAAAACTGCCATTCTGAATTAAAAACAAAAATAGAGGCTTTTCAGGATATCCACATGCTGAAAAAGACTGTCACCAATAGACCTGCCTGGGAAGAAATGCCAAAGGGGTCCCTTTTTATTGAAAATATTAAGTAAAAAGATTATAGAAAACAACAAAAATCATATGAAATTATTAATAGATAACTCTTGGGAAGGACACTTAGGAACACCTAAATAAAATTCAGTAGTATTATAATGATGGTACAGAAAACATTCTTAATCATACTGTATAAAACGAAAGAAAAAAAAACAGAAAATCAATACTAAACCTCTGTTAATGGATATGCAATATAACAACATATCATTGGTTATGTCAATAACAAAGTTGAGGGCACATGTAATTAGGAAGTATTTTTATACACCACCAAAGTTAAGTTGTTACTAGTTCAAAACATATTGTTGTGGCCGGGCGCGGTGGCTCACGCCTATAATCCTAGCACTCTGGGAGGCCGAGGCGGGTGGATCGCTCGAGGTCAGGAGTTCGAGACCAGCCTGAGCAAGAGTGAGACCTCGTCTCTACTAAAAATAGAAAGAAATTATCTGGCCAACTAAAATACACATATATAGAAAAAATTAGCCGGGCATGGTGGTGCATGCCTGTAGTCCCAGCTACTCGGGAGGCTGAGGCAGAAGGATCACTTGAGCCCAGGAGTTTGAGGTTGCTGTGAGCTAGGCTGACGCCACGGCACTCACTGTAGCCCGGGCAACAGAGTGAGACTCTGTCTCAAAAAAATAAATAAATAAATAAATAACAAAAGTAGAACTACCAGACAATTCAGCAATCCCACTTCTGCGTGTATAACCAAAGGAAATAAAATCAGTACCTTGAATAAATATATGCACTACTATGTTTGTTGCAGCATTATTCACAACTGCCAACAAATGAAAACAACCTGAATGTTTTTGCATGCTGAATGGACAAATATGGCATATATACACAATAGAAAATTATTTGATTATTGATAAAGATATGACTTAACCATTTCAAAAACATAGATGGACCTGGAGGACATTATGCTAATGAAATAAGCCAGGTACAGAAAGACAAACATCGCGTGATCTCCCTTATATGGGGAATCTAAAAAGCTTGAACTCATAGAAATAGAAAGTACGAAGGCGGCTGCCAGGGCCTGAGGTGGGGAAAATGGAGAGATGTTGTTCAAAGGGTACAAATGTTCAGGGATAAGACGAATAAACTTTCTGGACCTGATGTATAGCATTGTGACTATAGCTAAAAATAATGGTTTTTATCTTAAAACTTGGTATGACAGTAGACCTTAAGTGTTCTGACTACAAAAAAAAATGTTACTGTGAAGTGTTAGATATATTCATTAACTTGATTGTAGTAATCATTTGACAATGTATACACATATGAAGTCATTAGATTATACATAACTACACAATTATATAACTTTTATTTGTGAAGAAAGTCCATGTCACATACACAAACATATGTATATACATATATATGACTAACACAGTCCCAGTAAGCTTCATACTAAACAAGAGAAAATTATAAAATGAAAGCTATTAGAAAATTAAGTAAAAAGTAGAAGTTTCATATATGTTCAGTGATGTTCTAAGCTGCCCAATGACAGTATATTTAAGAAATGTGGAGAGTAGATACAGTAAACTATTTAAAGTTGAGAAATATGGGCATATAGAGTTTATTATTAATCAGAATTCACACTAAAAATAGAATTTAGAAGTAAAATAACATTAGATTTTATTATACTTAGGGAGGTACTTAGTGTTCTGATAATATTACTGAGCACGAATTTCTGTAGAATCACATTTAATACTTCCACAGGATAGGGAACCATAAAGCAGAAAACACACGTCTGCTTGTGGGGTTCTGGAATTTCAGAACCAAATACCAATATCGCCACTACACTGACACAATTCAGTATAATACAAAAAGGAAATTAAAAAATGGTTTAACATAGAGTTCCTCAAAAATACACACATATTCCCATGTCCTGAATAGCAATGGAAGAGTCATCAGATCCTGCAGTCCCTTATTAGCCATGACTCTCACTGTAAATGTGAAGGAAGATCACTGAAAGGGAAGTCAAGTAAGTCCCTAGATAAATTAAAGACAAGGGCCAGAGATGCCCACATATGAGACTAAGAGAAACCCAGCCTTCTCAGAAACCATTTCCACTGGATCAGAGCTTCCCAAACCACATTTATAAGGTCTGGCTTCCTCCTTGACGGTTGGACCTCTCACCTGTGTCATCTGCTTTGTTCACTCCAACCTACCTGGGTGTTCTGCTACTGTCTTGTGTGTCTTCACCTTCCAGGGCTCTTTCCTTTGCTCCAGGCAGGTGATGAGGTCTGGCTTAGAGACAGCAAGTCCTGTTTTATTAGAAAACAGTAACATGACTCTTGCTAGGACTCTCCAATTAACAACCTAGTGCTGTGCTCAGTAGAGAAGAGAGAACATTATAGAAGATTTTAGTAAATTAATCAAAAAGTACCATGTCCTGACAGAAACGTTAGAATATTTAGGAAGGATTTAAAATTTTTGGGTTCTTATCTCTATTACTCAGTACTAATGACTCAAAAATTGATGGTGGAAATTGGATCTTAAGGTGTAACAATATTTTGTGTCATTAAATTTCTGGGATTACCAATGATCTAGAGTGAAGGACACAGATCAGCTCAACAAAGGGTAAGATTAATGTCAAGATAAAACATCTTGAAGATTTTTTTCTATACCAACAAATCCCCAAGTTTTCCTTGGAAATGAGGATACGAAACTCATTCATATAAAGCAGGAACTCCCAGAAAACATTCAACAAAGGAAGGATATGAAATCCTTCATGTAGAATACAAATTGTGTGCTGAAGTTATCCTCACCCAGGGAGACCAGGTTTCTGTAGTTCTCTAACATCACATTTCTATACAGATTCTGCTGAGCAGGGTCCAGGCAAGCCCACTCTTCTGGAGAGAATTCTATGGTCACATCCCTGAATGTCAACAGTTCCTGAAAGAAAAACACATATTTACAAAGTGGCTGTGGGAAGAGTTCTTAACGTGACTCCAGGTGAAGTGAGAGAGAAGAGTACTGGTTCTTACTCATATGAGTGACTGGATTTACTCACAAAGACAATCTTAACACAGAAATATTATCTAAAGTACTCTCTAACTCTGAGGAAAGGATGACATAAGATCCATAAACCCATGTTGATACTATAGTTTTCTGTACAATACACTATAAAATTCAAGGTACCAACACATTTATATTTTTGAGTGCTATTAATACATTTATGTCATACAGGATAAGCTGTGTATGTATTTCAGATGGAAAAATCATGCTGAGGTAAAAGGTACCTTTCAAACTTTAACGTGTACAACAATGAACTGGATACCTTGCTAAATGCAGACTTATTCAGGAGATCTGGGATGAGCCCTGAAATTCTGAATTTCTAACAAGATTACCAGTTATGTCAATATTTCTGGCCCAAGAGGAATGTCTTTCAAGTATCCAGTAAGTGCCTGGGCCTGGCTTCATCCCACTTCATCTGACCAGGAAATAGAAAGATGAGAGCCTTCATTTTTCAAAGCAAACTGTATGCAAAGGGAATCTAAAAAGGAGAGGGAGCTTCCAGATTAAATGTGATGGTTTATGCACATCAGCTGGTACCTATTCACAAGGTACCTACTAATAATTAAGAGAAAAATAATTAACTCTACGGTGGAAAAAATCTGTCAGAGAGAACCTTAGCCAAATGAACAAAATTCACATGGACTGTAATTGGACCAATTACTGTCAGGCGCCAATGCACACAGACACATCATCACTAAAAACAAACTAAAATGAAGGAAAATAACTATATATCATACCAACATGACCACACAGAGAAAAGTTTAGTTGTCATGACTTGAAAGTGCAGTATACTAATAAGACATTTTTAGTGAAGTATATATATTCCATTTCTACCAGACATTCAAAATGACATAATTTCCAGGTTCCAGAAACTGATGCTAAACATATAAATACAGAAAGCTTTCAGTGTGTTTCTAAGATGTAGTATTACCTTAAGTAAAAACTGGATAAAGTCAATACAGGACAACTTGAAGTTAATTTCAAGTGTCAAAATAGGTACCAAAGTCCTAGTAAAATAAGATTTAATTGAGCCCAGAATTTCATTAAACAATATATTATATATATGGATACAGTATTGAAATGCAAGTATCCTTAAAGATGTAAAATATGCTATTATACTGAGTTAGTTTAAGAGATGAGAAAAGAGGTCACCGTTCATGACTGTGAAAGCCACACTGAAAGCCTGCCTTTATGTCTTGCAGGAAAACACACACAAGGGTCATTCTTTTGTACAGAATCTGGTATTCTTCCACATTGTGGCCTTTTTGAGCCCCAAATGTGTAGACATACCTAGTCCAATTTTTTTCAAACCTAATTTTACTTATTTTTCACAAGACCTTTTCAAGAAGCTCTACTGAGTAACTCTTGAAAAATGTATAGTCTGGTTTATACTTTAAAAAGAATTTTCCCAGTTTAAGTAATATGAACCCATGTGATGTTTTCCCACTAACTGGAGAAAAATATACGCCAGAAGCCTGATTTCATGATAATCATTCCCATATGTTTGATACATTGTGCGGTTATATCAGAATACTCATGAAGCCTCCCAGATAAGAGCACACCAAGCCCACAATAAGCCCACTAAGCCACTAAATAATGTATTCTTACTTTTATGTAAACAGAAGTATTAGTTATTTTGAAAGCTTTCGTGGATTTTCTTAATCTGCAGTTTAAAATACAAGCATAGGCAACTCTATACACCAGTTTACAGACCAAAACACATGTAAGGAATAATTACACTACATATAAATTTGTCCTGTAAATAAAATGACAGTCTCAGACCCAACTGCTTATGTAAAAGGGGGGGTAAAGTCTGGAGGCTGAGTCATGTGACACCTCCTTCCAGACGAATAGCTGTTACTAACATTATGCATCGGCAAGATCCCCACGGGAAAGTAAAAGGCCTCAGGCATCTATGAGGACTGACCTCACAGATCATTCATAAAGAAATCCTTTGCTGGGCTCCCATAAAGACATACAAATTGTAACTTTGGGTCTGCAGGCTAAGTCCACTCTTAAAACTACAGTCTGTTTGATTCCACACTAATGTGTAAAATGGGCACTAATGAAATTCTGAGAATGTAACCATACGCCTCAATTCCCCCTCCTTTTTCATTCTGTAAGCCCTCCCCCCTTAAATACTGAGTTCCCACATCCCTCATCAGAGAGCACAGACCACAGATGCTTCTGCGCTTTGTGCTTTTCCCCAGGCACATCCTCAAACTTTGGTGTAATAAACCTCAACTGATTGAGATCTTTGCCTAAGTCACTTATTTGAGTTGTCATAACAAAAGCCAAACAAAGCTCATATCCAAGGTTACCTGGGTCTGAAACTTCCAGGCAGCTGTCCCCAATTTGGCTCAAGTAAATTCTTTAAAATTGTATTTTGTGTCTCAAGCTTCTTCCTTTAGGTTGGCATTTCTGGTGCTCTAAGCAAGATTCTGAGTGACCTTCTTCCCTGCAAGCATCAAGCACTCCTCCGAGACTCAGTGCCTGGCCAGTCAGAACCCTCTCTGTTCCTCTGGCTCCAAATACACTATTGCATATAAGGGGTGAGTCCTCCTGAATTTGGACCTCCCTACTCTTTAGCGGGTCTGGAGTTTACTTGAGCTTTTTTCACCACTCCCTTTCTAGAACAGAGGTTTCTGTCTCTGGCTACAGGCAGGATATTCAGGTTTCAAAATAAAAAAAACAAAACAAAACAAAACCTTCCGTCTCTACCTCTGTCTTAAGACAGAAAGGTCTGGTTCATGGTATTGGCAATCTAGCACTGTGGTTCCAACTTATTTTGGCATAAAATTACATAGCATGTTTTTAAAATTGCAGCTTTCTACTGTTTGTCATTCAGACTTTTTTTTTTCATTTGTGGCCAATTCCTATTACATTCAAACCACAAAATGCAGTAGGATGAATTCTCTCACCCCCCAAAAAAGAACCAATTGCTCCCTATGAGCCATTCAGATGCTCTAGGCAACTGACTGTACAGAAGTGTTGGGACATTTCTCACGGATGTGTAGCAGTCTCAGGGCCTCCCTACAAGAATATCTGCTGGGACTTTCGGCTCAGCTGGAAGGTGCACATGTGGGTTGGGCACCCAGCACCTTGAGCACTCTTCTACCACAAGGGGATCAGAGATTTAAAGAGTGATTCACAACTCTTGGGTGACACCTTGAGGAGCGATGCTCGTAAGTAGCACACTTTGACCTAGTACACTATTTTGGCCTTGTTAACTTTTAAAAGCTCCTAAATGTTGGGAAACTGCATGTCAAACCTGAGCTTTCTCTTATAGGTCAACCCCACCTGGGAACACCAGCTAAACTTATGTATATTACCTGTGTAGCTCCATGTTGCAAATGCCTAGGTAAAAGGACCCACATGACTCAAGATGACCCAAAAACAAAATGGCCAAAATTGGGTTCTCTTGAAATTCCTGAACATATTTGCATGCACAACTGGAAAACTCAGATTTTAGAACCAGACAAATTTAATAGGAGGCCTACTCTCTGTTTCTCCTGGTTGAAATCTGGTATGAGATTTGCAAGTACTTTTATAGAGGGCTCTCCTGCAACTCCCACAGAAAACCATTTAAATGCTCAATCTGCCTGTCTGACTTTGCTGAAGGATTTACAAAAGACACAGTAACCTTTCCCACACCCTTGTCAGTCCCTTGGAGATGAATTAGCTAAACAGCACTCCAGCTGAGATTGAATTTCCAAGAAAATTTAAGATCTTTAGACGCCCCCCCCCAAAATTTATTTTCTCAATGGATACCTCTAGCTTAAACAAGAAACATTTGTAAGAATTAATTTGTTTCTTCTGAATTATCTGTATGACTCTTGACATTTTGGAATACCCATTTGTAACCTTTTCTCTCCCCCACGGACAGCTTTGGTTCTCCTGTTTTACTGTCTTTTAATATTCCTTCTGGCCTTTGTGGGTGGATGGTCAGATAAGCGGCTGAGACCTTAGAAAATATGGCTTGGATTTCCTTGCAGCTAGGCAAACATTCTTTAAGCTATCCTTGGGAGGAGCCTGGATGTTGGGAGGGCTGCAACTTTTTGCTACCTCTGTGGAGACTTTGGTTCATGCCATAAAGGAGGTCTTGCTTTGGGTCTTATGCATGTTTATCTGGGTTGGTTTGAGTCATTTGTTCAGGTCTACCTTTGATTTATATTTACCGTGCGATAGAAACTCCTTGTTTTGTTTGTTTGACTTCTTTGTTTAGCTAAATGAAACCATATACTCAGAAAGAAAGGAAACAGTTCACTAAAATATCTCAAAGACAAACAGCTTTAAATCGTGGTTGTCCTCATAAACAAATAAGCCCTACCTACGAAACCCCTTCTTAGTGTCAATTTCAGAAAGAGTAAGCCAAAACACAGATATCTTTGCTATTTACATGATAACATTTTTAACAGCTCCATAGTCAAAAATTCACTTAATTATAACCAGTACTTAGACATTATACATGTACAAATGTATTTATTTGAGGCTTATGTTCTCTAAATAAAAGCTTCTGAGTCAACTTAATTCCTCTCTTTTAAACACCTATAAACTGTGTGTGCTACCTCTATCTGTTTCTCCTCTTATTGATGTGATTTTTGCCAAGGAAAATGTAAAGCTTTATTGGCCTTTTGGAAAACAAGGTCTTCTCAAATTAGTTTCTGTAGGACTTATTCTTCCATATATTCTGTCTCTCCTTCCCCTTGCCACCTTTGATGCCAGGTGAAGGGACCTAAAGGACACCAGTCGCAGCCAGGGAGCCGCCTGAGAAACACAGAAAAGGCACCACAGACTCCTCCTCTTTTGGCAGGATAAGGCTTTTCCCTCATGGAACCCCAAGACTTCTGGGTAGACAGGTTCCTCCTAGGTCTAAAGTTCTACTCTCTTTTACATTTAACTCCTTATTCTCTTGTACGGATGCATGCATGTGTACATATGTAAGTTATTATATAGTGTCTACATGTATCTATACATCTCTACATGTGTTTGTACATTGTCTACATGGTACCAAATCAACTTAAAAATAAATGAGTGCTCATAAATTAAATAAATAAACCCAAATATTTTTCCAGTTCACATGACTTCAGTAAATATTTTGGTCAATATGACTAGTTTAATATAAATAATTATGTCTTCTGACTTATCAGCAAAATATATACGTACTTAACTTTAAGTTTACTGCTTTTATGATACTTGCCTAACAAAGTAATATAAAAATGGTTAATAAAAAAGCTAAACCTGAGATGATGCTAGATTTTTCTAAGGTCTCATGAGATTTTACAAACATAATTTTTCAGTGTGAATAAATAAAACAGACATAAATGAAATAAAAGTTTATAAATGAACTTATAATAATGTATCATAATATGTTTAAAAAGGTTTTTCAATCTTTTTGTTAACCATACCCTTAGAATTTTACTAAGATAAATTAAATGATGGCTATTCATTGAATATATAATTTCCACATAAGATATAATGCTAAAACATTAATTATTAAATATGAGTTTAAGCTTATAATAGTTTTGGGTTATTACTTCTGAGAAAAAAAAATATTTAGTTCTATTGGTAAATATGTCCTGTTCCACATTCTAAAATTATTCAATTACAAATCCTATGCTTCTAAAAATTATAAAATGCATGTTTATAAATTATTAGAATGTGAGTCACAGATAAACTTCTCTACTTCTTAGGTTTTTCACTATGAATTAAAGTTACTAAGAGTTAAAATTCTTACTAACATATGTAATTAAAACTAGAGAAACAATTCTACACACAGAGTGTATAAAGAAAATAAGAAAATAAGATGTGGGTTTTTTTGTGTGAAAAGTTATAAAAAAAAATAAACATAACGGCCGGGTGCAGTGGCTCACGCCTGTAATCCTAGCACTCTGGGAGGCCGAGGCGGGTGGATTGCTCAAGGTCAGGAGTTCGAGACCAGCCTGAGTAAGAGCATGACCCCGTCTCTACTAAAAATAGAAGGAAATTATCTGGCCAACTAAAAATATATATAGAAAAAATTAGCCGGGCATGGTGGCGCATGCCTGTAGTCCCAGCTACTCGGGAGGCTGAGGCAGTAGGATCCCTTAAGCCCAGGAGTTTGAGGTTGCTGTGAGCTAGGCTGATGCCATGGCACTCGCTCTAGCCCGGGAAACAGAGCAAGACTCTGTCTC
>CM052445.1:1184839-1213893 GCA_028533085.1 Varecia variegata
TCACCTCTTCCGGGTGTTGCTTGACTAGATTTGGTTTGACTTGAGGGTCTAACTTTACTTTCTCCTAATGTCACTTCCTTATACTATGACGTGTCTCATTTACTCCTAACGCAGTGTTAGCCTTCTCAGGCTGCCATAACAAAATACCACAGTCTAAGTGATGTAAACAACAGATATTTATTTTTTTCAGAGTTCTGGATGCTGATAATGCAAGTCAAGGTGCCAACTGGTTTATTTCTGATCAAACCTTTCAGGGTTGCAGACATTCACCTGGCTGTGTTCTCATGTGGTCCATCCACTGTTCTCCTGGAGGAGAAAGAGGACGGGTATGGCGTCTGTTTCTCAGTAGCTTCTTAAAGACCCTGTGTCCAAATACAGTCTCATGAGCCATTAGAGCTTCTCAATGCAAAATTAGTCAATACAACTCACACAGATTTGAAATACCATCTTCATCATGTCCTAAATTGTTATTTGAAGTAAATTTTATCTCCCAGCATTTCTTTCCCACATTAATAACTGCCCAGGTGTGTGACCACAGGGACATCACATTACCAAGATGTGCCTGCCATCATAGTCCATGTCCAGCCCTGCATGGTGAAAGTTTTGCCCAGGCTACTGAGTGAGTCTCCTGTGACCTCCGGAATAGTGGTAATCACAAATCTGTTTACATGTGGGCCTAGATCTGCCTGCACTATCATTGGTCGGTGTTTATAGGGTGGAGAAAGGCTGTGAGCAGAGTTTCCTGGTGCTCTAAAAGTCCAGGCAGTCTGGACACACCTGAGGCGCACACGATGTGCCCTTTCCTGTGGTTGATATTAAACATTTTTCTGTTTTGTGTCTGTTTTGCTTACGCTCTGTTGAGGTGGGTTACTCCTATTTGCATTTTGAATCCTGACTTCTTTGAAATTATCTGGGCTGTTTGCCCTCTATGTGATTTCACTGAACTATTTGTAAATACTTTTGTATAAATATAATATCTACATTCACAGTAGCTTTACCGACCTTTAATGTACTGTAAAGCTT
This sequence comes from Varecia variegata, assembly GCA_028533085.1. Taxonomy (NCBI): domain Eukaryota; kingdom Metazoa; phylum Chordata; class Mammalia; order Primates; family Lemuridae; genus Varecia; species Varecia variegata. The sequence goes on from CM052445.1 coordinate 1,185,863, forward strand.
TTTAAAATTGTCCACACTCACATTCATATTTAGTTTTATTTAAAATCCAGTGTATGAGTTTGTAACTCAGTTCTCTATTCTGTTCCATTGGTCTTTGTGTCTATTTTTTCCTGGTACCCTGCTGATTTGATTACTGTGCCTTTGTAGTATTTATTTATTTATTTATTTTTTACAGTCTGCTGGGTTACCAAGGCTAGAGTGCCGTGGCATCAGCCTAACTCTCAGCAGCCTCAAACTCCTGGGCTCAAGTGATCCTCCTGCGTCAGCCTCATGAGCAGCTGGGACTACAAACGCTCACCACCATGCCTGGCTAGTTTTTCTATTTTTAGTAGAGACGGGGTCTCGCTCTTGCTCAGGCTGGTCTTGAACTCCTGATCTCAAGCAATCATCCGGCCTTGGCCTCTCAGAGTGCTAGGATTACAGGCGTGAGCCACGGCGCCAGGCCTTGTAGTATTTTTTGAAGTCAGGTTGTGTGATACCTGCAGCTTTGTCCTTTTTGCTTAGGATTGCTTTTGCTATTCTGGGTCTTTTGTGGTTCTATACAAATTTTAGAATTGTTTTTCTATTTCTGTAATGAATGTCATAGGTATTTTAAAAGTGATTGCACTGAATTTGTAAATTTCTTGGAGAAATATTGTCATTTTAAGACTATTCTTTCAATTCATGAACATGGATGATCTTTCAATTTTTTGGTGTCCTCTTCAATTCCTTTCATCATTAGGTTTTATTTGTTCAGGAATTTATTTCCTCTAGGTTTTGCAGTTTGTTAGCATATACTTGTTCATAATAGTCTATGATAATCTTTTGTATTTCTGTAGCAGTAGTTGTAATATCTTGTTTTTTTTTTTTTTTGTTTGTTTGTTTGTTTTTTTGAGACAGAGTCTCACTCTGTTGCCCTGGCTAGAGTGCTGTGCCATCAGCTTCGCTCACAGCAACCTCAAACTCCCGGTCTCAAGCAATTCTTTTGCCTCAGCCTCTCGAGTAGTTGGGACTACAGGCATGTGCCACTATGCAAGGCTAATTTCTTTCTATTTTCAGTAGAGACGGGGGGTCTCACTCTTGCTCAGGCTGGTCTCAAACTCCTGACCTCAAGGAATACCTCCCGCCTCAGCCTCCCAGAGTGCTAGGATTACAGGTGTTAGCCACCGTGCCCGGCCTCTTTCTTGTTTCTTATTTTGTTTGTATTCTCTCTCACTCTCTTTCTCTCAAGTTTTGATAAGTGTAGCTACCAGTGTATTGATTTCTTTAAAAAAATTTATTCAGGAAACCAACTTTTCCTTTCATTGATCCTTTATATTGTTCATTTTTAGTTTCTATTTTGTTTAGGTGTGCTCTGATCTTCATTATATTTTTTTTCTTTTATGAATTTTGTGTTTGTTTTGAAAGTATTGTATTCATACTTTCTTCACATGCACCATTAGGTTTTTTTATTTGAAATCTTTCTAGTTTTGTGATGTAGGCTTTTACTACTATAAACTTTTCTGTCCTTGGGCCCCCAGCAACGTACATCAACACTGCTATTAGCGAATACACGTGGGTTGATTCTTTTGAATCCAGGTGGCTTGTCTGTCTGTCCTCAATGGCAGCAGTGTGCTGGGAGATTGGTTGGGGAGTTGCTGGTTGTCCAGGCCCTCGGCAATATGTATTGTATGTGTTATGGCAATAGGGGTTTTGGGCCAACCCCCAGGCTCCCACATGTAATGCACTAGTGTTAGTGGCAGTGGCTATAAGCTTAGTGAACTAGTTCCCAGGTCCCCAGGTGTTGTGTGTGTGTGTGTGTGTGTGTGTGTGTGTGTGTGTGTGTATGCTGCCACTGATGGTGGTGACAAGCTGAGTGGGCTCCTCCTAAGGCCCCCGGGAGAAATGCACAGATAGCAGTGGTGGTGGAGGAGCTGGGGCAATTCCCAGGTCCCTGAACATCTCAGTCAGGCTATGGGAGAGGCAGTGGTGGGTGAGGCAGGCCTGTTTTCAGGGCCCTTGATGGTCTGGGTGTGTGCAGGATGTCGTGGGTGGGGCAGGGCAATTCCCAGGCCTCAGCCTGTCATGGTTGGGTGCCAGCAGCAGGCATTGTGGGGCTGTTAATAGGACCCCTGACCATGTGTGCATGCCCCCAGAGACCTGTGAATTACAGCAATCCCCACATCCCTAGCAGTATGCTCAAGCACTGGGGGACAAGTGTTACAGGCCTTTCTTCATATCCTTTGATGGTGGGTATGTGCACAGGCTCTGGTGGGCGGTTGGGGTGGTCACCAGTCCCCCAGATCTTGTGCTTGGGTAATGAGTGCAGAGTGGCTGGGACTTTCATCAAGCCTTCTAATGGTGTGTGATCACCGGGGGTGACAGATTGGATGTGACAATCAACATGTACCTGGGCTACATGCTTGGGCAGGAAAGAGGCACATCACTGGACAATACACACATGTGTTCAACCTCCTGGACTGTGTACACAGAGGCAGACTGTGTTGGGAGGTGTGGGGCAGTCCCTAGGCCTGGGGACAGTGTGCTGAGGGTAGTTTTGGTCTCATGCATTTTGGCTCACAGGAAGCCTGTACTTTTTGAAGAATTGATCACACTCGGTAATTTCTTCTGTGAAAATGCCAGAATCAAAAGTAAAAAATAAAAACCAGGCCACTGGATATCCAACTTACTAATAGAAAGAACTGGGCAGAGAAAGTTGGTGAGTTGGAAAAGTAGGCATTCAAGGAAAAAGAACACTGAAAGAGCACGGTGAGAGTTTGGGGATGCATGAACAAGTCAAGGATGACTATTTGTGCCACTTGTATTCAGCACAGTGCTGGATTTCCAAGCCAGAACAATTAGAGGATGGAATAAAAAAGCATCCAGAATGAAAAGAAACAACTTAAATTGTCCTTGTTTTCAGACTACATGATCTTATATGTAGAAAACCTTAAAAAAAAACTCCACATAAACATTTTTAAACTTATAAGTAAATTCAATAAACTGGCAGGACAAAAAATTAACATACACAAGGCACTAGCATTTTTATACACTAAAAATGGACTACGTGAAAAAAGATCAAAACAATCTTATCCACAATAGCTACCAAAAAATACTTAAAAAGAATTTTAAACAAAAAGGTGAAACATCTCTATGCTCTAAACTAAGGAACATTGAGATAAGAAATTGAAGAAAACAAAAATAAATGGGAAGATATCCCTTGGTCATGGGCTGGCAGAATATTGTTAAAATATCTGTACTATACAAAATCATATAAAGATTCAATGGAATCCCTATCAAAATACCACTGACATTCTTCACTGAAATAATACAAAAGTCTTAAAATTCATGTTATTACGGAAGAACCTGAATCATATAAGCAATGGAGCTAAAACAACAAAGCCGGAGGCATCATACTGCTTGACTTTGAAACATACCATAAAGCTACAGTAACCTAAACAGTATGGTTTAGGTCTGGCAGAAAAACAGACACATGAGCCAATGAAGAAGTATGGGGCGCTGATAAATAAATTTATGCATTTAAAACTAATTAATTTTAGACAAAGGAGACAAAAAAAGACAATGGGGAAGCGATAATTTCTTCAAAAAATGGCAGTGGGAAAATTGGATCTCAACATGCAGAACAATGAAATGAGACCCTCATCTCACGGCATATATTAAAATTAACTCAAAATGCTTTAAAAACTTAAATGTGAGACCTGAAACTGCTATAAGAAAACATAGGGTGACATCTTCATGACTTTGGTCTGGACAATCATTCTTTTCATTTAACCTTAAAAACCCAGGTAACACAAGTAAAAATAGACAAATGAGATTACTTCAAACTAAAACATTTCTACACAGCACCAGATACAATCAACAGATTAATAAGACAACAGAAATGGGAGAAAATAATTGTAAATAATATACCTGACAAGGGATTAATATCCAAAATATATGAGAAACTCAAGTATAAAACAAAAATCCAGTAACGATTTTAAAATGGGTAAAAGATCTAAATAGACATATCTCAAATGACAGAAGACATACAAATGACCAAAAAATATGAGATTGTCCCACATCAATGATCATCACAGAAATAAAAATCTAAACCACTATATCAACTCATTCTTGTTAGAATGACTACTATTAATAATATAAAAGAGAGCAAGATTTAGAAAAGATATGGAGAAAAGTGAACATTTGCATGCTGTTGGTGTGTCTGTAAATTGGTACAGACATTGTGGAAAACTGTATGGAGATTACTAAAAAAATTAAAAACAAAACTAACATGTAATACAGCAGTCAGACTACTAAGTATGTGTCCAAAAATGAAATCAGTATGGTGAAGAGACATCTGTACTCTCCTGTGGATTGTAGCCATATTCACAATTATCAAGATATGGAATCAACCTAAGTGTCCATAATTGAATTAATGGATAAAGAAAATGTGGTATTATAAACAGAATGGAATATTATTTAGCCACGAAAAAGAAAATCCTGTCATTTTCCATCAATGGATGATCCTGGAGGACATCACGCTAATTGAAATAAGCCACATACACAAATAAAACACCCCATGATCTCCTGCATATGTGGAATCTAAATAAGTTTATCTTATTGAAGCAGAGAGTAGAATGGTGTTACCAGAGGCTGGAGTTCTTAGAAGGGAGATTTGGGGAGATGTCTGTCAAAGGATACATACATAGATAGGAGGAATCAGTTCAAGAGATCTATTGTTCACCCTGGTGGCTATAGTAAATGATATGTTGTATCTTTGAAAAATGCTAAAACAATTGATGTTAAGCATTCTCACCATAAAAAAGATACTTCTGAGGTAAAGCATTTGAAATTAGCTAGACTTGAACATGTGACAATATATATATTCTTCAAAATATCATTTTACATGATTAATACATACAATTTTATCAGTCAATTTAAAACGAATATTTCTATTTGTTTTTTTTTATTTCAGCTTATTATGGGGGTACAAACGTTCAGGTTATATATATTGCCCATGCCCCCCCAACCCCCCGAGTCAGAGCTTCAAGCGTGTCCATTCCCCAGACAGTGCATATCGCACTCATCATGTAGTTATACCCCCATCCCCTCCCCTCACCCCCCACATCTGTCCAATACCCAATTGGTGTTATTCCCAAATGTGTACTTAGGTGAAGATCAGGGAAACCAATTTGCTGGTGAGTACATGTGGTGCTTATTTTTCCATTCTTGGGATACTTCACTTAATATATTGATTTTAAAAATATCATGGTAGGATTGCAGTATTACAAATACTCTGTGTCATAAACTTAGCTAATCTGCATAAAAATCTGTAGATTTTGTAATGTTTTTGGCATTCCATTTGTCAGTCAAAAATACAGGAATTCTGATATTTACCAGCGTGTGTAGTACCCAGGAAAGACATGGCAATGTTCAATGTACATTAGGGCTTTTACTTTAACCTCAGGGCACCTGGATTTTCTGGTGCTCATTGTGATTGTAGGGAAAACCCAAATACCAGGTGGTGCTAACAGTTCCATCTCTGGCCACTCTGTGAACGTGAAAAACAAGTTTGCATCCAAAATCACTGAAGAAATGTTTCAATCCATAACCTGCTATGATCTTTGAGATTTTTTTTAGAGAGAATGGACAAGGAGTTGCTACAGTTATGTGGCTAAGAATGAAAACAGTGGACTGTGAACTGCTCCCATTAATATAAAGAAAGTTGTAATAATATGAGTGAGAAATTCCCTGAGATTGCGACATCAATCTGGAAAAGAAATATTCCAAATTTTAAATCCACGCACATCATTCTATTATTGTCCAACACTTATTATGCACACTCAAAAATAAAACTCTGCACAGAAGCATAAAATAACTATAAGTATTTCATAAAAGAAACCTAAATTTAAAACTCATCATTTACCATTAAATCTCCTGAAGATTTTATTTCTAAGATATGTTAAGAATCTTAAGAAATTTCCAAATTCTAATGTGTTTCTTCACATATCATTTACAATATTTTAAGGCCCACTGTTAATGCTGCACCTAGTCTAACTAATTTAATATTCACCACACTTCGGGATAAGACCTAATACAAAGGTCCCTTTACAAAGACAAACAATGCAAACTGCCTGATTTAACCCTCTGATTCATGGACACTGCATTCTCCTTCTTATCTAAATGAAGTGATCAGAATGTTTCATTTATACTCTATAAATGCTCTCAAACTCCCCAGATAAAACCAGATTTTCACCACACTGAAAAAATCAAAACTTCTTAACAAAACCCATCATGCATTGTGGGAAATGACACAGGGTGGGGGCACAGGTGAGAAGTCTGTTAGCCATAACACAGAAAAGCAACAGGAGGACTGAGATGCATGTGTAGCTGGGGATGAACACAAAGAGTCAGCAAAGAACTGGGAATGATTTGGAAACGAAAGGAGCAGAATGCCTCTTTCTAAATTCAGAGTCAATTGTGTGGCCTGGGAACAGGTGTCCCCTTTCCACATCAAGAATCAGTGCCATTTCTATATATGGCTATTTTCTGTTTCCTACGTGGAGCCACAAACTCACTCCAAGAAGAACACTTAACTGCTATTTATGGAAGATCTACTGAACACCTAGTGCTATCTTGTGTTTGTCCATTTCATATAAATGTCAAAATAACCCAAGACTTTTAAGCCTCCCCATGTTTACCAAAAAAAATTGGCCAATAAGTTGAACCAACTTAGTTATATCAATTATAAAAAGTGAAAGCAATAATAACTTATAAAAAATCAGCTCAAATAGGGTTCTCCAATTGAGAAGAAAAAAATGGATGGTACAAATTAACACAATCTAACTTAATACATTCACTGTTGAATTACTCAAATCCTCAAATTATTTTGTGAGCACTATTAAATTTCATAAAAATAATATTTACAGCCTCTAAACAGGTCGTATAAAGAATAATTCATAAACTTCGGTAAAAAAAAATTACATATTAGGTCTAGCATGAGTAAAAGACAACAAAAACCAGAGGATTTTCATGGGGAGATTTTGAACAAGGTTTGAACAAGAGCCACAAGGTTTTAGAGAAATTCAATACAGAGCAGAGAAAATTTACTTACAGAATCATTGAGGTTCCTGCTCTGCTAATAAATTATCAACACTTTTGAAATTATCTGTTTTGTTCCAACATATTTCTTATCTTCTCAAAATAGGTACACACTCACATAAATACTTTGTCAATAATCCTCTTGCAACTACACTTTATCTTTAGAGTGATATACTTTCATACTTGACTCCATGTGAATAAAATATAAAAGTATGTACACGTTTTGTAGGCCAGAGATGTCACATGTTCCAACAAAAATGAAGAGTGATATTTTATAAACAGTCATTGAGGATTCAGAAATGTATGGAGTTTGACTAGACTCCTATATAATCTTCATTATAACCATCATAATGACTCTTTATCTGTATAAAGAACAAAATATAACCTATATAAATTATATTCTTCAAATTCTGAAGTTTAAAGCATATTAGGATGAAAGTTACTAAAGATGTTATTCCACTATGTTAGCCAATAGCATATTGTCACCATCTGTTACCTACAACCGTGAATGAGATACGTAAGTGTTGGTGGCAGGACAAACACTTCATTCTATACACATCACTCTTAACACATCAAACACAATTTTGTTTTATTAAAACAAAGTTCACACATACTATTTTTTAAAAGCACTTCAAAATCCACTATGTTTTAATACCTTAATATGCAATTGTTAAAACAATTTACTTCTAAAATTCAAAGTGTTTCTATTAATAACTATAATGGAGAAGAAAGTTACTCTGAACATTGACCTCTGACATAACTTTTATACTTTTGATGCAGCAAAAACTGACTATATGCTTTCACAGAAACACTGGGAATAAAGGCATAGCATCAAGTAATTTGAGTGTTGAATGGCATCAATATTTCATTTTCAAAAAAATCTAAAATTTTTAATGCAAAAAGGAAACTCTCATTGTAATTATAACACACCATAAAACCAATCTCCTGCTCCTTCTAAACATACATACAGTAAGTTATCTAACTATTTTAACATTGGATGATTCTCTATAATCAATACTCTGTTTCAGAGTAATATCTAAAAGTATTAGTGCTTTAGTGCTTTCTGTTGCAAATCTTCTGATGTTTATCTATACTTGATTTTTGATTATTTTTTCACATTATGGCATCTGTAAAATTCTCTTTTAGTATAAACTCTGGTGTTCCCTAAGATGTATTTTGTAAACAAATGTTTTTCTGCATTCATTACATTTGTAGAGTGTCTCTCTAATCCAAATTCTCTGAACTTAAATAACAATTGGGCAATAAATGGAAGTTTCCTTCCAGTATAAATTCTCCTGGGCACAATAAGATCTGTGAGAGAAGTAAAGGTATTGCACCACACTTTATAATTGCTATATTTTCTCTCACTATAAATGCTCTGGTTAACTCTATGATTTTTATTTTCTGAAAGGTATTTTGACAGTTGGTACACTTATTCCACTGTGAGCCAGTATGACTCTGATGATGTGTGATATGTGAGCAGTTATTAAAGGTTTTCCTACTTCCATCACATTTGCAGGATTTTGCTCAGGTATGAATTCTCTCATATGTAGTAAGGAAAGAACATCATGTAAAGATTTTGCCACGTTCTTCACATTTGTAGGGTTTTCCTCTAGTATTAACTCTATTCTTTATAAAGATCTGACCACTAATTAAAGGATTTGACACATTCTTCATATTTGTAGGGTTTCTCTCAAGTATAAATTCTCTTATGTTTACTAAGGTGTGAGTACTGGTTAAAGGGTTTGCCATACTGTTCTCATTTGTAGGATTTCTCTCCACTGTGAATTTTCTCATGTCTCCTAAAGCTTGAGGCATCGTTAAAGGCTTTGCCACATTCTTTACATTTGTAGGGTTTCTCTCCAGTATGAATTCTCATATGGTTTCTACGGTTTGAAGACTGGCTAAAGGCTCTGCCACATTCTTTACATCTGTAGGGTTTCTCTCCAGTATGAATTCTCTTATGATTAGTAAGGTATCTGTACTGATTAAATGCTTTGCCACATTCTTCACATTTGTAGGGCTTCTTTCCTGTATGAATTATCTTATGATTACGCAAGTTTGAGCACCAAGTAAAAACTTTGCCACATTCTTCACATTTGTAGGGTTTCTCTCCAGTATGAATTACCTGATGTATTCTAAGGCTTGATGACTGGGTAAAGGTTTTGCCACATTCTTTACATGTGTGGGATTTCTCTCCAGTATGAATTCTCTTATGACTAGTAAGGTATGAGCAGTGATTAAAGGCTTTGCCACAGTCTTCACATTTGTAACGTTTCTCTCCAGTATGAAGACTCTTATGATAATAAAAAGTTGAGGGCCACTTAAAAGCTTTCCCACATTTTTCACATTTATAGGGTTTATCTTCATTATGAACTCTTTTATGTTCAGAAAGGTATGAGTACCGGTCAAAGGCTTTGCCACATTCGTCACATTTGTGAGGTTTCTCTCCAGTGTGAACTGTCTTATGTTTCATAAGGTATGAGCACCCATTAAAGTTTTTGCCACATTCTTTGGATTTGTAGGGTTTCTTTCCATTATGAATTCTCTTTTGTTCAGTAATGTGTGGGCACTGCTTGAAGGCTTCCTCACATTCCTTACATTTAAAAGGATTCACCACAGTATGTCTTATTTTATGCCTATTTATATGTGACAATTTTTTAAAGACTTTCAAACATTTTTTACCTTGGAAGATTTTGCCATGGGTAGTCAGTGAACATTGGTTAACTCCATCATAACAGCCTTTCTGCTCCTTATACACACGCACACTTTCCCAGTTCATTAAGTTTAAATTCTCAAGTCCACAGTTTCCGTATGTTCTCAACACCACATTTTGGAATGAAATACTTATACCCTTCTCTGGAAAATGGTCTTGGGTGGAATAAGAAGACACAGCTGAAAAGAAAATTTTAAAATAATGAATTATCCCACTTTTCTTCTCAGAATCAGATTAATATACCTTACAAATTTAATGCATAAAATTATATCAAGCATATTAGCAAGATGGCATAATACAATATACAGGCTCTAATTCTATTTTATATAAATAAATATAACAACACTATACTCACAAAATTGCCTTTGTGGGAATTCTAAAAACAAGGTTAAACTTTTCAGCATGCAAGGTAAGTACAATTCCAAGAGCCACACAGAAGGGAAAAAGACTCTTATGTTTACTGACTATGGCCTTTCATCCTTCTAACATAGCATGGTGCATGTAGAAGCAAACTCCAAACTCCCAACTTCTGTGTCAAAAGAGAAAGAAAATAATGACAACTGTGTCCATTCTACCGGTTTTGGGGGGCCCTTCCAAAGAGTGTTTTGACTCCCATAATACAGAGTAATGAAAGGAATGGTGCTGTAATCTGAAAGGCAACCTGGGTGTGCTGAAACAAAAGGTAAAAGATTGATACAGCAGCAGAGAGACTTCAGGACCACAGACAGAGAACAGGTGTAGCAAATGTTGACAGGCTCCTCAGTAGAAATGGGGGAGAATTGCTTTAACTGAAAAGTAAACACACAATCTCACAGAAGAAACGTCAGAACAGACTTGACGACCCTTGAGTCTCTGGTAATGTCAATTTGTGTCAGAATCCCTGAAGACAAAACTACTTGATAAAGTTTGTGAAAGATGGCACTTGTTAATCCTGAATTCTCAACCAGAGATTACAACATATAGAGAACATCAGAGTAACATAATCAATCAAAGAAAAACGCTAATCAGAAATCAACTATAAAGAAATGGAGATGTGTAAATTACCTGAAAAAGTTAAAAATAATCATCTGAATGATGCTTAATGAGTGAAATGGGAAAAATACTGACAACTCAATGAAATCAGGGAAATGAGAATATTAACAGAAAATAAAAGCATAGAAGAGAACAAATTGTTTGGCTGAATAGAAGAAATGACTGAGAAATTTTCATACAAAAAAGACAAAAAAAATCAAAAAGCTCAACATACATCACCTAGGATAACCACAAAGAGAACCTTAATAAGACAGATTATAAGGAAAGTTTTGAAAGTCACATACAGGAAGAACATTTTGAAAGCCGCAAAAGAATGATGAAGTGTCCTCTATAAGCATGCTCCCATGAGATTTGCATGCCAGAAAAGATATGGGTGATACAGTCAAAAGTGCTAAAAGAACAAAAACCTCAAAGCAGAAATACTATGTCCAGCAAAACTTCCCTTCTAAACAAAGAAAAAAATAAAGACTTATCAAGATAACCAGAAGATAAAAAAGTAGACCTCCCCCACAAGAAATGCCAAAAGGAGCCCCTTTTATTGAAAACCAAAAAAATGCTAGAAGACAAAACAAAATAATATGAAAATAAATAACTCTCTGGGAAAGGTATGTAAGCACACTTAAGTAAAATTCAATAGTATTATAATTATGGTACAAAGAACACTTTGAATAAAGCTCTAAAATTTGAAAACAAAAACAGAAAAATAATACTAAACCTGTTAATGGATGTGGCATATAATAAGATATCATTGATGCTGTCAATAACAAAGTTGAGGGCAAGTGTTTTGAGGAAGAATTTGTAACCAGTTTAAAATACATTGTTGCAACTATAAAAAGTAATATGTAATTGCCACAGTAACTACAATAAAACTACCTATAGATATACATTAAATTAATAAGAAAGAAGTCAAAGCATGTCACTACAAAAATCAATGAGACAAAAAGGAGGACAAAAAGAGAGTAAAACAGGTAAAATATTAATAGCTATTGGAATTAAAAAAGCAACTAATAAAATGGCAATAGTAAGCCCTTCCCTTTCAGAAAATTATGTAAATATTCATGGACGACACTTCACAATCAAAAGACATAAATTAAATAAACATAGAAATTTAAAAAAATAAGAAAACAAGATCCAACTGTATACTGTCTACAAGAGACTCACTTTAGATCCAATGATAAAAATGGACTGAAAGTAGGTAGGACAGAAAAAGACAGTCCATGCAAATGTTAATGAAATGAGAGTGGGGGAAGTCACAATTAGGCACAATATATTTGGAGACAAAACTTGTCTTATTTCATAAAATATACTTTAAGTCAAATCTGTCTCAAGAAATATAAAAGAATATTAAATAATAACAACTGTTCATTCACTGGGACCCTAAGATATTTTTTATGTTTTATATAGATATAAATAAAAATATTATACATTTATATATATACATATATCCATGTGTGTATATGTGTGCAAAATCAGGGTTGCAAAATATATAAGGCAAACACTGACAGAACTTAAGTGAGAAATACACAGCAACATAATAATGGTAGGATACTTCAATAACAATATCCCACTTTTGGTAATAAATAATAATTTAAGACACAGCACTAATAACGGAATATACAAATTGAAAGCAACATAAAACAAGTACACAAAATAAATATATAGAGAACTCTCCACACAACAACAGCAGAATACACAAATTTCTCAATACTTCATGAAACATTCTGGTGGATAGAACATCTATTAGGCCACAAAACAATTCTTTATGAATTTTTAAAAATTAAAATTGTATAAACCAGAACACCTGTCAGGCCACAAAACAATTCTTTACAAATTTTTAAAAATTAAAATCGGATAGACTTATTTATGACAAAAATGGAAAGAAATTAGAAATCAATAACAGAAGGAAAACTGAAAAATTTACAAATGAATGGAAATCAACTGACACACTCTTGAGCATGTTCTTGTTCATGGGTTGTTAGACTTAGTAACATGAAGATGTCCATACTGCTCAAAATCATCTACAAATTTAATGCAATCTTTTTAAAATTCTCAATGTCATATATTGTAAAAAAAAAAAAAAAATTCAGAAATCATATGCAATGCCAAAGTACCATGAAGAGCCCAACAATCTTCAAAAAATGGAACAATGTTGGAGGCACCACACTATCTGATTTCAAGATGTGTTACATAAATCTGGACGTGGTGGCCCTCACCTGCAATCCTAGCACTCTAGGAGCGAGGAAGAAGGATTGCTTGAGGTCAGCAATTCAAGACCAGCCTGAGCAAGAGTAAGACCCATATCTAGGCCGGGCGCGCGGTGGCTCACGTCTGTAATCCTAGCACTCTGAGAGGCCGAGGCGGGTGGATCGCTCAAGGTCAGGAGTTCGAGACCAGCCTGAGCAAGAGTGAGACCCCCGTCTCTACTAAAAAATAGAAACAAATTATCTGGCCAACTAATATATATATAGAAAAAATATATATATATATTTCTATATATATAGAAAAAATTAGCCAGCCATGGTGGCGCATGCCTGTAGTCCCAGCTATTCGGGAGGCTGAGGCAGAAGGATTGCTTGAGCCCAGGAGTGTGAGGTTGCTGTGAGCTAGGCTGACGCCACGGCACTCACTCTAGCCCGGGCAACAGAGTGAGACTCTGTCTCAAAAAAAAAAAAAAAAAAAAAAGATATATATTATACAATACAGCATATAACATCAGGGATTCCAATCATACCAAACAAATATTTACAGAAGTGAAGCAAGACATACAGAGCAAACAAATGGTCATTGTTTACTTTAAGATCCCACTTTCCATAATGAATAGAAAAATCAGACAGATCAATAAGAAAATAGAAAATCTGAACATTTTAAACAAAATAGACCTAACAGATATGTGCAGAACTCTCCAGTCAAAAGCAGCAAAATATATAACATTTTCAATTACACATGGTGCCTTCTTTTAGGACACATAAAAAGCCTAATCAAATTTAATATGACTAGAATCATACTATGTATCCTTTCTGACCAAAATGAAAAGAAACTAGAAATAAAAAGAAAAACTGGCAAATAAACATGTGGAAATTAAACACACTCAAACATATTCTTGCTTAAGGTCAGATGATTTGATATCATTAAGATGTCAATACCCCCCATAGTGATGGACAAATTCAATGTAAGCTCTATCAAAATCCCAATGTTACTTTATTTGCAAAAAATATTTTAAAAATCTTAAAACTTTAGATACTATGACTAGCCAAATACCTTTTAAAAAGAAGAACAAAGAGACAATACACTTCCTGATTTCAAAATGAATTGCAAAGCTACAAAAATAAAAGCAATGTGGTACTGGCACAAAAACAGATAAATACATCATAAAACAGAAGAGAGACCCCAGAGATAGCCCCTTATGTATATGATCAAATGATCTCCCCCAAGGTGGTATGACCATACAATGAGGAAAGGAAAATCTCTTCAACAAATGGTGTTGAAAACTGGATATCTACATAAAAAAATAAAGTTGGATCAATCTCTTGTACCATATACAAAAATTATTTTAAATGGATTAAATACTTATAAGAAATGTAACTAATAAAACTCTTAGAAGAATATACAGGAAAAAGGATCATGACATTAGTCTTGGCACTGTTTTCTTGGATATGACATCAAATGCATAAGCAACAAAGAAAAGAACAGAACAATGGGACTATATCATATTTCAGAACTTCTGCACATCAAAGGAAACATTTAGTGGAGTGCAAATGCCACCTAAAAAATGGGTGAAAATATTTGCAAACCATATATATGACAGGAGTTAACATTCAGAATATATAAATAACTTCTAAAATTCAACAACAAAAAGTGAATAACTCAATTAAGAAATGGGCGAAGTATTCAACTGACACTTTTCCAAGAAGATACGCAAATGTCCAACAAGCATTTGAAAGGATACTCAAAATTACTAAATTTTAGAGAAATGCAGAGCTAAACCACAATGAAATATCACCTTACACTCAGAATTGGCTATATAAAAAAAGATTTGTCAAACAGAGAGAAATTGGAATCCTTTTGAAATATTGGGTAAAAATGATGTGGACCCTATGAAAAATGAATGAAGGTTGCTAAGAAAGATAAAAAATAAAAATTAGAATATGATCCAGCAATCCCACTTCTGGGTATCTATCCAAACTATGGAAATGCAGAACCTGGAAGAGATACGTGCACAGCACTATTCACAAAAGCCAAGATATGTAAGCACCAGATGACCCTCAAGGAGCAAACAGATAAACAAGTGTGGAATATACAAACAATGCAGTATTTTTCAGCCTTAAAAATGAAAATCTTAGTCCAGGTGCGGTGGCTCATGCCTGTTATCTTAGCAATTTTGAGGCCAAGGAAGGAGGATTGCTTGAGGCCAAGAGTTCAAGGTGAGCCAGAGTAACACAGTGAGACACTAGATCTACAAAAAATAGAAAAACTAGCTGGGCATAGTGGTGTGTGCCTCCAGTCCCAGCTATCTAGAGGCTGAGGCAGGAGGACAACTTGAGTCCAGGTACTGGTTGCAGTGAGCTATGATAACACCACTGTACTCTATCCCAGACAATAGAGTGAGACCCTGTCTCCTGTTCCAGAAAAAAGAAAATCTTCCAAAATTCTATAAGGACAAACTTTGACACTATTATGTTAACAGAAATAAGCCAGTAACAATGTAACTGATAGTATATGATTACTCTTAATATGATGTATCTTAAATAGTCAAACTCATAGAAACAGAAAGTAGCATGTAGTTTGTCAAGAGCTGGAGAGAGGGTAAAATAGACAGTTGTTCATTAACAGGCTTTCAGTTTTAGTTTTACAAGATGTAATCGTTCTAAAGATCTCGTGCATAACAATGAAAATATACTTGCTACTCTTGAAATGTATACTTAAAAAGATTAAAAATGGTAAATTTTATATGTTTTTACCACAATGAATTTTTTAAAAAGAATAACTAAAGTAGTTATAAATCTTTTCAAAAATTCCCTTCAAATCACAAAAGTGTTTCCTTGTCACAAAGATAATATAGATTCATCAATACATAGTAATTTTAAGACCATCTCCATGACTACACAATTAGAAAGGACAAAAAGACCATTGAAAATCAACCACAAAAAGAAATAGATAAGTCATAAAGAAACTTCAGGTAATATTTATAGAGACAAACACATATATAATTTTTAATAGAGATATGGGTGATTCATATTTTAATTAAGCCACACATTGGCTAAACCCATAATAAACTGATGTCTAAGAACATACCCTAAAAAGGAAACACAGTAATATGAAATTATAAAACAGGAAAATGTTTAGACATAAAATCCTGTATACAACATTGCTATACCATTAAAATTTCTTTTTGTAGATAACTACAATGTTCAACTGTGACCATGAACCATATAGAGGAAGTATTTTTAATCATTGATATTTAGTGTATGGAAGCAAAATTTCACGGAAAATGTGTTACAATCATTAACAAAAGGCTCAAATCATGAATTTTAATGAATAAGCAGTTTATAAACACTAATGATAATTTTTCTTATCTTATTACTATATCGCTGCTATTCTAACAAAAACTGAAAAGGCTACAATTCAGACTTTGGAAGCAGAGAAAATCTGTATTTCAAAATAAAGCAAAAATACAAGCCCCTGGTAACAGGCCCACACTAAAGGCAGACCTCACTGCGTACTCAGCAGCTGACCTGTGACCCGGCTACAACCCCTTTATCTGCAGATCCAGAGGAGATCCCATCAGCCTGGCTACCCAAAGGGAAGATCTTTACCTGCTGAAACTGCCAGATGTTGCAGGTCCTTAATCACTATGAAGAGGACTCTGACTCTGACTGTAAATGTGAAGGAAGATCACTGAAAGGGAAGTCAAGTAAGTCCCTAGATAAATTAAAGACAAGGGCCAGAGATGCCCACATGTGAGACTAAGAGAAACCCAGCCTTCTCAGAAACCATTTCCACTGGATCAGAGCTTCCCAAACCACATTTATGAGGTCTGGCTTCCTCCTTGACGGTTGGACCTCTCACCTGTGTCATCTGCTTTGTTCACTCCAACCTACCTGGGTGTTCTGCTACTGTCTTGTGTGTCTTCACCTTCCAGGGCTCTTTCCTTTGCTCCAGGCAGGTGAAGAGGTCTGGCTTAGAGACAGCAAGTCCTGTTTTATTAGAAAACAGTAACATGGCTTTTGCTAGGACTCTCCAATTAACAACCTCCTGCTGTCCTCAGTAGAGAAGAGAGAACATTATAGAAGATTTTTAAAATTTAATCAAAAAGTACCACTTCCTGACAGAAACTTTAGAATATTTAGGAATCATTTAAATTTATGGGTCCTTATCCCTTTTACCCAGTACTAGTGAGTGAATAATTGATGGTGGAAATTGGATTTTAAGGTGTGGATAACAATATTCTGTGCCACTAAATTTCTCAAATTACTAACCTAGAGTGAAGGACACAGATCAGCTCAAGAAAGGGTAAGATTAATGTCAAGATAAAACATCCTGAAGATTTTATTTCTATACCAACAAATCCCCAAGTTTTCCCTGGAAACGAGGATCTGAAACTCATTCATGTAAAGCAGGAACTCCCCGAAAACATTCTACGAGGGAAGGATATGAAATCCTTCATGTAGAATACAAATTGTGTGTTGATGTTATCCTCACCCAGGGAGACCAGGTTTCTGTAGTTCTCTAACATCACATTTCTATACAGATTCTGCTGAGCAGGGTCCAGGCAAGCCCACTCTTCTGGAGAGAATTCTATGGTCACATCCCTGAATGTCAACAGCTCCTGAAAGAAAAACACATATTTACAAAGTGGCTGTGGGAAGAGTTCTTAACGTGACTCCAGGTGAAGTGAGAGAGAAGAGTACTGTTTGTTATTCATATGAGTGACTGGATTTATTCAAAAAGACAATTTTTAACACAGAAATATTCTCTAATGTAACTCTGAGGAAATAGGATGACCTAAGACCCACAAAACCAGTGTAGATAGATACTAGAGTTTTCTGGATGATACAGTATAAAATTCAGGTCACCATCACGAACATTTACATTTTTGAGTGCTACATTCACATGATTCAGCATAAGTTGTGTATATATTTCAGATGGAAACATCATGCTGAGTTAAAATGTACCTCTCAAACCTTAATGTGTACAACAACAAACTGGAGATCTTGTAAAGTGTAGATTTTGCTTTGGTGTGAGTCATTTGTTCAGGTGTACCATTGATTTATATTCAGAGTGTGACACAAACTCCTTGTTGTTGTCTTGTTTATTTAGGCCTCTCTTCTAAGCTAAATGAAACCATGTACTCATAAAGAAATGAAACAGTTGACTAAAACATTTCAAAGACAAATAGCTTTAAATAGTGGGTGCCCTCATAAACAAATAAGCTCCACCTCCAAAACTTTTTCTTAGTGTAAATTTCAAAAAGAAAAAGCAAAGAAACAGATATCTTTGCTGTTTACATGATAAAATTTTTAAGAGCTTTATACTCAAATATTAACTTAATTATAACCAATACTTAGGCTATACATGTACAAATAAATTTATCTGATGCCTATGATCCCTCAATAAAAGCTTCTTAGTCAACTTAATTCCTCTCTTTTAAACACCTATTAACTAAATGTGCTACCTCTGTTTCTCTTCTTATTGATACGATTTTTGCCAAGGATAATGTGAAACTTCATTGGCCTTTTGGAAAACGTCTTCTCAAATTAGTTCCTCTAGGACTTATTCTTCCATGTACTTCTCTCTGTCTCTCCTTCCCCTTGCCAACTTTGATGCCATGTGAAAGGACCTAAAGGAAATGTCTATCAGTAGCAGCCAGGGAACTCCTTAGGAACACAGAAAAGGTACCACAGACTCTTCCTTTTCTGGCAGGATATCCCTTGTTCCTCATGGAACCCCAAGACTTCTGGGTAGACAGGTGCCCCCTAGGTCTACAGTTCTACTCTCTTTTACATTTAACTCCTTATTCTCTTTGGCTTTTAGATGTATGCATGTGTACATATGTAAGTTATTATATATATCGTGTCTACATGTATCTATACATTTCTACATGTGTTTGTATATTGTCTACATGGTACCAAATTAACTTAAAAGTAAATGCTCATAAATTAAATACATAAGCCCAAATATTTTTTGAGTTCATGTGACTTGAGTAAATATTTTGGTCGATATGATGAGATTAATATTGTTAGTTTCGTATAAACAACTATGTCTTCTGACTTATCAGCAAAACATGCACATACTTAACTTTAAGGTGATTGCTTTTATGATACTTGCCTAACATAGAGTAATATAGAAATGGTTAATAAAAAGTTCAACCTGAAATGATGGCTAGATGTGTCTAATGTCTCATGAGATTTTACAAACATAAGTTTTAAGAATGAATAAATAAAACAGACATAAACGGAATAAAAGTTTATAAATGAACTTAGAAAAATAGTGTTTCATAATATGTTTACTTAAAAATATTTTTGGTAACTACACCCTTAAAGTTTTCCTAAGCTAAATTAAATGATGGATATTCATTAAATACAAGGATCATTTCCAAGTAAGATATAATGCTAAGACATTAATTACTAAATATGAGTTTAAGCTTATATAGTTTTGGCTTATTATTTGAGATAAAATATATTTAGACTGTTAGAAAATATGTCTTGTTCCACATGGTAAAATTATTCCATTATAAATCCTATGCTTATAATAATTATAAATGCATATTTATAAATTATTAGTATGTAACAGTTAAACTTTCCTCCTTAGGTTTTCACTATGAATTAATGTTACTAAGACTTAAAATTCTTACTAACATATGGTAACTAAAACTAGAGAAAAGAAGAGAAACAGTTCTACATACAGAGTGTATGAAGAAAATAAAGTGTGTTTTTTAGTGCAAAAGGTTATTAAAAATAAATATAAAGATGTGGTTTCTGGTAAAATAAAGTAACTTTGCCTAGTTTGAGATTACTTAAAGGTTGAATTCAATTAAAAGAATAAAAGAAGAAAAATGTGAAATAATCTGAGTGGGTATAGAAAGTTAGTTAAAGAGAATGAAAAATTGTAAGAGATTATAAAAGGTGTATAGAAATCTTATCTTGTGTGCTCAAAGCTGCTTGAAATTAGATAGATTTGTTTATAAGGTATTATTAAAGTTGGCTTTCATATTAATAATACAAAAATACAAGGGTAAAATTTGGCTTCCTCATTTAAACAAAATTTTCATGAAGTAATAAGAGATAATAAAAGACTTTGGTTTATGTTTTCAGTAACCTGTTAAAAAAAAGACAACCACCAAATTCTTTGTTGATTGTGTCTTTTTTTTTTTTTTTGGGGGGGGGGACAGAGTCTCGCTTTGCCCCGGCTAGAGTGAGTGCCGTGGCGTCAGCCTAGCTCACAGCAACCTCAAACTCCTGGGGTCAAGCGATCCTACTGCCTCAGCCTCCAGAGTAGCTGGGACTACAGGCATGCGCCAACATGCCCGGCTAATTTTTTTCTATATATATCTTTTTAGCGGTCCAAATCATTTCTTTCTATTTTTAGTAGAGACGGGGTCTCGCTCTTGCTCAGGCTGGTCTCGAACTCCTGACCTCGAGCGATCCACCCGCCTCGGCCTCCCAGAGTGCTAGGATTACAGGCGCGAGCCACCGTGCCCAGCCTTGATTGTGTCTTTATGACCATTTTCAGTCTTTTCCTATTCCTTCTTGAGGATTTACTTCTGAGTTTCAGAGAAACTCCTTTCCCTGGGCAAAGAAGTCAGTCTATTTGGAACATATGGCCAATTTTTCAGCATTTCCATGGTGCATAACCACTCTTAGTTTTCCACAACAGTGGAATATATAGATAGGGTAATATAAAATTAATTGACAAAGTTTACAGAAACTTTTAACCTTCTCTGGCCTAAGGTTCTTCTGTTGGTATGTGTATCTTATGTTCTACCCACTTTTGAACATAGCTTTCTCCCTTTAAAATAACAACAGAAGGGCCCATGTACCTGCATTAAGAAGCATATAAACCAGATCGCCTTAAAGGTGATAGTCCTCATTTTTATCAAGGCCTTATAAAGCCTCTCAGTAAAAAAATTTAAATTCATTAAAGAATATTTTAACATTGAGCCTCCAGGACATGTAGACATCAAAGATCATCGCCTCCAACCTGCAAATTATGTTTATTGAAAATAGTACCCAAAAAGGATCCCCTCTAACCCTGGTGGAATGAACTATATCAGGTATTGTTGACCAATCTCTGTGATGCTAAATTGAAGGTCAATGTCTCCTATAATATTGGATCACTGCAACAGAGAGAATGACCTTAAAAAAAACAAAACATATGTTCTGATGCTGTGAAAAAAAAAAAAAAAACACCAGTAAATGTTATTTTCTGTCTCTTAAAAACATCCTGCACTCTTTTTTTTTTTTTTTTTGAGAACTAAAACCTGCATCACTGCCTCAGGTCACTGGTTGGGAGGAGCAGGTGAATATCCTTTGTTCTTTGAGTGGTGGCTCAACCAGCACTCTTAAGGTGGAGGTCTGGGCTGAGGTCAGCAGATTGTCTTCCCCAGAGATGGGAAGGATCAGAATTATTTATCCAAGGTCGTTGAACAGCAAGTACCTGAAGCTGTGATTAAAGAAACCTCCCCATCCTTTATCTTCATCAGGAGCAGCTCACTGCATAAAAACGCCCCTCCCTTTATGATTTACATGATGCTCCCTGTTTTATTTATCACAAAGCAAGACACAGACTCTACAAATTAACACTTTTGCTTCATAAACAATTTGATGAATCTGTTTTCACTGGTCTGAACAGAATACTTGTTAATCAAATGTGGCTAATGTTACTCTCCTTCAGCGAGGCCCCTGAATTTTGATGCCCTCTCAGCCTTAGCCAGCATATAACCCCTCTCTGTAACACTCATAAAAACAGTCTGACTTCAGGGTAAATCACTCTGATTTACTGTATAATTTTGCCACATTGCACCCCACCCTCCTCCCCACCTGTCTTCTAATCTTATTTACTTCTGCCTATACAAGAAAGCCCATTTCTGCCTAACCTTTAAGATTCTTGTAGATCTTGTATTTGGTGCATTCCCCCTATTGCAATACTCCTTCACAATAAAATCACTTCTCGCCTAAGTCTGAATTTATGTTATTTGTCAATGTCTCAAAACAGCCCCAGGACAATAATAACTACAATCCCAGAAGGAGTATCACATACTCCTTCCATCCCAAACCTAACCAAACCTTCCTGTGGTTCCCCAGATTTCCAGCACTCTGTAGCTTCTCAGTATAAAAGGCTCCTTCTGTGATAGCATGAACAGGCTGGGACAGCTCCCAGAAAAACTAACTAACCCTGCAATGACCTGCTTTTGCAAGCTCAAGGTTGGCCTTGGCTTGGAGTCATTGGACTCACGTCTCTGCTTCTCAGTCAGGGTTATTCATTTAATTGTAAATGAGAAAATCCTCAATCCTTGAAGAATCCAGCAAAATCACTTAAACTCAGTATTTATGTTTATAGAAGGAAAGGAAATTCTGAAGGGAAAAATCTCAAACCACAAGTGTTTTCCCTCTGCTTTCAAATCACAACAATCAACACAGATGACTTCTGTGACCAAATGTACGCCAATTTTTCCCTGCCACCAAGCAGGCAATCCATTTTGCAGGAGACACCAGCTAAATATCTTCAAATACACCTAAATTCTGACACTATCTACCTGGAGATAGTATCAAATTACACAGGTTGAGGAGGACTCAATCCAACAAGGCTGTCTCCACTTTAGACACCAGTTGCAAGTCAAGGCCCCCAAAACCTGTGATCAACCAGCTTCAAGTTAGAGTTCTATGGCCCCCTCTGTAAATTTGATTAATGTTCTAGACTAGCTCACAAAACTCAGGGAAATACTTACTTACATTTACTGGTTTATTATTAAGGATATCATAAAAGACGTAAATAAACAGCCAGATTAAGAGATACATAAAGAAAGATACGGGGGAAGGGGTGCAGAGCTTTCCAGCCCTTGCCAGGCTCCCCACCTTCCAGGAACCTCCATGTGTTCAGCTATCTGGAAGCTCCCCAAACCCTGTCCTTTTTTATTTTTATTGAAGCTTTATTTCATAGGCCTAATTAACGTAACCATAGGCCATTTTCAATCAACTTAACCTTCAGCCCCTCTGCCCTCCCCAAAGGTTGGGGGTGGGACTGAACATTACATCCCTTTAAGCACATGGCTGGTTCCCCTGGCAACCATTCCCCTCAACCAGTGGTTTTTAGGGGCTTTGAAAAAACCACCTCACTAACATAAGCTCAGGAGGGTTTGAAAGACTTATTGTAAATAACAAAATGCTATCTATCACTTTACCATTCATGAGCTACTTCAGGAACCAAGAACAAAAAACAAAATATTTAACAAAAGATATTCTTATTGTGCTGGTCACTTAGGAAATGACAAGGCTTACAGGAGCTAAGAGCCAGGAATCGTGGACAAATAACACAATCTATCTATCATAATATCACAGAAATTGCAAGGCATTTAAATTTTATACCTCAATAGAAAAATCAAAACTATCTAGCCCTTTCAGACAATAAGCAGGTTATTTAATTAATTATTATTTCCATGGTAACAAATCATTTAGTAAACACTTATATTTGAACAGTTCTACGAGTTGCCAAATCCCATCTCATAGGATTTATCATTAAACTCCAACATCCAGGTAACAGGATACAGAATAAAGCTACACACTGTCACAAATTCTTCACCTGCACCATAGAGAAACTTATGTTTTGGTAAATATTTGTAATTCACCAATTTCTCAAACACACTGTCTTATGGAAATATTACAAATTCATTTTTCTGCAACCAAAATGGAAGAGATTTTCCCTATTTTCTTCCCCAGGTAGGCTTCCCAAAGCTAAGTCCTGGAATGCCATTGAATATTGTCTCCAAATAAGAGCCACAACACTGAGGCTAGTGTGGCACACACCTGTGATCCCAGCACTTTGGGAGCCCCAGGTGGGAGGACTGCTTGAGGCCAGGACTTTGCGAACAGCCTGGGTAAAATAGTGAGAGCTGTCTCCACAAAAAATTTAAAAATTAGCCAATATGGTGACACATGCCTGACGTCCTAACTACTCAAGAGACTGAGGCAGGAGGCTTGCTTAAGCCCAGGCATTGGAGGCTGCAGTGAGCTATAATTATACCACTGTACTCTCCAGCCTTGGAAACAGTCAGACTGTCTCAAAACAAATCAAACAAAACCAGACCTGAGAAACTTACTGAACTCACTCTAGGGAAAAAAATAGGTAAATAATAATTTTTAGCAAATGGAATATATGACTAGTTCTTTTTTCCTGAAATCTACCTCTTTCAAGCCACTTTGAAAGTATTTTCTTACCTTTCAAGTTCTGCTGCTAAAATTTATTTTACTGTTAATGAAAAACTGAAGTTGAAATGAGTGGATGAATATTTTCAAGTGACAAACCCAGGGAGAAGCACTAGTGACAGGAACACAGACATGTCTGACTCAAGTGTCCAGTCAGGCCATTCTATCACTTGGGACACACTCCCACCCCTAGACTGCACACTATGGCGCTCAAAGACCACCCTCCCAGGAGCATCTGTGCTGTGCCTGCAGCCCACTGTGCACCTGAAGTGCAAACTGCTTTGCAGGTTCTTGTACCCCCTCACTGGGGAGGGCTTTTCTTGTCCTTGGGGACAGTTTTTCTCCCCTCACAAGTGTGAGAGAATCCAGAGAACAGGAATCATTTCTGTCTCTTCCCCTCAAAACCAGCACCTAATGGACTGGCCACCACCAATGTATTTCCAAGAAATGCAAACTAGGACTGGGGCAGGAAAATCTTAATGTCTCAAGGGGTTAGCTTTTTAGATGAAAGGTACACCAGAAGACTCCTCTCTGCCCTAGGGTATCCACGAAGCTGCTACCCAGAGGCTCCGGACCAATCCCTCAGGCTGTCCTCTGTGAGATGACTCTGGGCTGATATTCACTGACACTTCAAGAGATGTGGCTTCTGTGGGCATCCTGGGTCATCCTCAGATAGTTGTGAAACCCAGGGCCAAGAAATGACAGGACTATGGCTGAGGACACATCATCCTGTAAAATTTCTGAAGAAGAAACTCAACCTAAAAGACATTCTGGTAAGATGTCTGTGACTATAGGAAAGATAAAAAGAATGACACAAAGATATTTTACAGAGAAGAGTTAAGTGAGTATTCTCTGATTTCCTCTCATGTGAAAGTTTCAGCAAGAGATAATAAATATTTTCTTAAAAGACAAGCACTGGTTGGGCGCGGTGGCTCACACCTGTAATCCTAGCACTCTGGGAGGCTGAGTCGAGTGGATCGTTTGAGCTCAGGAGTTCGAGACCAGCCTGAGCAACAGCGAGACCCCGTCTCTACTAAAAATAGAAAGAAGTTAGCTGGGCAACTAAAAATACATAGAAAAAATTAGCCAGGCATGGTGGCACATGCCTGTAGTCCCAGCTACTCGGGAGGCTGAGGCAGGAGGATTGCTTGAGCCCAGGAGTGTGAGGTTGCTGTGAGCTAAGCTAATGCCACAGCACTCTGGCCCGGGCAACAGAGTGAGACTGTGTCTCAAAAAAAAAAAGACAACCACTGGTCTGTGAAAAAAATTATTAACAACTAAATACTCTGTCTCTTTGAACAGCACAATAAAGAACAAATGGTGGATAATGTGAATTGGTGAAGGGAAGTTGGCATTTGGGAATTTGGGGAAGGAACAGAAAATTTAGGATTTTACTGCAAGCCCTAGAAGAGTTATGCTGGGGTAACAGTGTTAGGTTTGAGTTCCTGCATGCCTTACATTTGGAAAATGTAGAGGAAAACCAGTCCCTCTGTGGAGTGTTAAAATAACTAAATAGGAGGCAGTAAGATTGTCGTGACTGTAGTGCCCTGGGTTCCAACCTAAGAATATAGACCCCAAACCGCACACCATGGCTTGGTGCTTCTGGAATCATAAATTGCTGTTTGCTCTAATAAACTCTTTAATGTTTTATTGTTGCCTGACTTTAATTTTTAACATGAGAGAGGAAGGCTGAGAACCCCAGGGGCTACAGCTCCTCCCATGTACGAGCCCTGCACACTGAATGAGGATCCTTCCCGTTGACCCTCCCATCATCCCTGCACGATCTGGGAAAGGCACAGATCTGCGGGTGCAGAG
Organism: Varecia variegata; assembly: GCA_028533085.1. Taxonomy (NCBI): domain Eukaryota; kingdom Metazoa; phylum Chordata; class Mammalia; order Primates; family Lemuridae; genus Varecia; species Varecia variegata. The sequence goes on from CM052445.1 coordinate 1,211,903, forward strand.
CTGCCCAGACAGGGCTCCAGCTGGGCAAACCATGCCTCAGAGGCTGGGACAGGACGCCCCAGGTCATGGCTGCACCAACCTAGCCCTACCCTGCCGCTGAAGGGGACTGAGGACCGAGCTGTACCTGTGAGGATGCTTGCTGAAATAACAGGGACCTATCTAATCCCGTAATTTTCTAATAACAGCTAAAGAGCAATCCTGTGAGCTCTCTCTGCTGTGTCTCTCCCAAACTAGCAGGCACCTTGCTGGGTCTCGTTCTGTTGCCCGGGCTAGAGTGAGTGCCGTGGCGTCAGCCTAGCTCACAGCAACCTCAAACTCCTGGGCTCAAGCGATCCTCCTGCCTCAGCCTCCCGAGTAGCTAGGACTACAGGCATGCGACACCATGCCCAGCTAATTTTTTCTTAGAGTTTTTAGCTGTCCATATAATTTCTTTCTATTTTTAGTAGAGACGGGGTCTCGCTCTTGCTCAGGCTGGTCTCGAACTCCTGACCAGGAGCAATCCTCCCGCCTCGGCCTCCCAGAGTGCTAGGATTACAGACGTGAGCCACCGCGCCTGGTCACACTCTGTCCTTCTAATGGATAAAATAAACTTGTTAATTTAATTTTATATCTTAATCTCTGCCTGAGAAATCTTTCTCCACCCGCGCTGTGAGCACCTACTAGGCTTTTCCACCCTCACGGTACCAGCAGGATCCGCAGACCACGCAGCACAGCCATTTCGGGTGGGTTCCATCTAGCCCTCACGCCCCCCAGGACACCCGGCCAGCACTTACCAGTTGCCGGCTTCTGGGGTGTCCCGACATCCTCCACACAGACAGACCTCCAGTACCTGCAGGTTACAGGAGGACAGAGACTGCAGCAGAGCCGCCCAGACCGAGCAATGGACACTGCGCAGTGAACACAGACATCATCAGCCCACCTGCTGGCGCCAGAAACAAAAGCCCCACTAAGATGGTGGAAGACCCCCTGCCCCCCTCCCGCCTCACTCCTGATTGGGCAGTTCCCAAAGCGGTGCCCCTGATTGGATAGGGCCCCAAGCCCCACCCTTTTGGACCCTGAGTGACAGATGATGAGATGGTATTAATACATATCCACGGCCGCCTCCAAGGCTTCTTCCTGGAAGACATTCACATTTAAACTTTTGCTTTCCTTTCCGTTTCCCTTTCCTGTTCCCGTTCCCTTTCCCCCTCCCTTTCCCTTTCCGTTCCTTTCCTTGACGTATCACTCTGTCACCCAGGGAGAGTGCAGTGGCGTCGTCATAGCTCACTGCAACCTCAAACTCCCAGGGGTCAAGCGATCCTCCTGCCTCAGCCTCCCCACACCCGGCTAATTTTTCTATTTTTAGTAGAGATGAGTCCTTCCTCTTGCTCACGCTGGTCTTGAACTCCTGACCTAAAGTGATCCTTCTGCCTCAGCCTCCCAGAGTGGTAGGATTATAGGCATGAATCCGCTGCATTTTTACCTTGTATATAAGGCTATATCCATCTATGAATAATGTATATGATAGTCAAAATTGGAAACAATATAATCACAATTATTTTTAAATTTAGGATTTTCTAAACTTCATGGTGTCAACAGGAAAAAAGGCCAAACTCTGCAAAATAATTTTAAAGAGATTTACTCTGAGCCAAATTTGAGGACCATGACCCAGAGCCATGCTCAAGAAGTCTTGCTCCAAGAGCAAGTGGACTCGCTGTGGTTGGGTCACAGTTTGGTTTTATACATTTCGGGGAGACAGGGGCTACAGGTAAAGTCATAAATCAACATGTGGGAGGCATACATTGGTTTGGCCGAAAAAGGTGGGCCATCTCAAAGGGGGGCGCTTACAGGTTATAGGTAGGTTTAAAGATTCTTTGACTTGTAATTGGCTAAAGACATGAAGCTTTGTCTAAAGGCTTGGAATGTTTTAACATAAGGAGCTGTTTATCAAACATAACCCACAGGACATCTATTTGTTGTGTAAACTGAGGACCTGGCAGGTTTGTCTTGCA